>ONZA01013792.1:6138-17659 GCA_900322205.1 Kewa caespitosa | reverse complement strand
GAAATTCGTAAAAAAAAAAATGTAAGTTTTTAAAACTACTAGTTACAATGAATCTTACAAAACTATTTTAACATTGTAAATGTTTATATTTATTCATAAATAAGTGATCAAAGTTTATAAAATTTTTCCCTCAAAAAGCAAAATGAAAAATTGTTTTGGAACAGAGGTGGCATAGAAATACCTACTATCTATACTATACTACTCCATTCGTCCCTATTTAATTGTCATGTTTGACTTTTGAAGTCAAACTTTTTAAAATTTTGACCGTAAACTCATGAAAAAATAAAAATATTTGCAAGATAAAAATGCTATTTCTAGATTTATTTTGACTCGTATTTTCACAATATCATATTTTTATAATTTTTACATTTATATATTTGATGTTATTAACGGTAAAAGTGTTGTATTGGAGACCATGAAAAGTCAAACATTACAATTAAATAGGGACGAAAGGAGTGTATAATGAGAGAAAATCCGAAGATAGAAAATTTAAAAAGTTATCCAAAAAAGTGAATATAATAAGGAAAATTAGAAACAATAATCCCAAGTTTGGGCCATTAAATAATTTTAATCCCAAATTCTCGAAACTCCCACAGTAGTCCCAAGTTTGAACTTTTGTCACATTACTAATCCCTACACTAGCGCCGCTAGTTTCTCTTTAGTTTTTGATGATGTGGCAAGGCAATGTCCGTCACGTGGTTCCCTGTTAATCTGCAATGCAACCCCACCACTTTTTTCATTTTAAAAGGGTAAAATTTTTCGCAAATTGATGAACCCTAAATAAAAACCCCTCCCCTAACATCAAAATTTTCTCAAATTTAAACCCACATTTCAACCTTTCTCAAGTCCCATATTTTCGCATCTAATAATTGTTAAAACAGTGAGTATTCGCCTTGTTTGGTTGGTTTCGGCCTGGGCTCCTTTCCAAGCCCATGGGCTCACTCACCCCCATCACTCCTGTGGTTTCAAATTGGGCTCTCCTTTTGGCCCAATCACCCCTACGGGGTTGTACCTCTCGGCGAGCCAGTAGATCGCTGACATCATCTTTACTCCCTCCTTAACCCTAGGGGCTTCGGCAATTGACCCTCGTCCCCCCTCCAGGGGTAGGACGAGGGGATCTCCCGATAGCGGGCTGTAAGGGCTCTCTCCCCCCACCCCTCTGACGAGGGGCCTGCTGGAGAGAGGGATGAAAGGATGCAATGCTGAGGGGCAACCTCAGCACCAATGGAGGGTCATTCTTGGTAAAGCAGCACTCATGGAAGGTTCTAGAAGATACAAAGGACGGCACATGTCCAACACATGTGTTGATCTGATTGGCTTCCCCTTCGGGTGACAAGGTGGAGGTCATCCTGGACCCATCTCGTCTAGAACGAGTCACGTACCTTGGTGGCGAGCTGGACGACACCACCAAGGAGGGACTGACGAAGCTCCTCCGAGAATACCAAGACGTCTTCGCCTTCAGCCCGGACGAGATGTCTAGCATCGACAGATCTCTCATGGAACACAACCTTGGAGTAAACCCCAAGCTCAAACCCGTCAAGCAGAAGAAGAGACATCTGGGCAAAGAGCAAAGCCGAGCCGCGTCGGCTGAGGTGAAGAAGCTGCTGGAAGCCAGTTTCATAAGAGAATGTCGATACCCTAGGTGGCTCGCCGATGTTGTGATGGTGAAGAAGGCGACCGGGAGCTGGAGAATGCGCATTGACTATACCGATTTGAACAAGGATTGCCCGAAGGACCACTTCCCGCACTCAAGGATAGACAAACTTGTTGATTCTACCACAGACCATGAACTCCTAAGTTTTATGGACGCCTTCTCTGGATACCACTAGGTCTTCATGAAGAAAGATCACAACTCAACAGCCTTCATCACCGATGATGGAGTCTTTTTCTATAAGATGATGCCTTTCGTCTTAAAGAATGCCGGCGCGACTTTCCAGAGGCTCGTCCAAAAGGTCTTTGGAGGGTAATTGGTAGAAACCTCAAAGCCTATGTGGACGACTTCATCAACAAGAGAGTGAAGTCCTCCGACCACGTGGAAGACCTGAGAGAGACGTTCGAGACTCCAAGGAGAAACAAGATGTAGCTCAACCCGAAGAAATGTGTTTTCGGGGTGAGGGGAGGAAAGTTCCTAGGTTTCATGGTAAGCAAGAGACGCATTGACGCAAATCTAGAGAAGGTAAAGGATGTGATCAACATGGAGCCACCCAAATGCGTCAAAGACGTGCAAAATCTGACCGGGTGCATCACGGCTCTTAACTATTTTGTCTCCAAGTCCGCCGAAAAGTGCGCACACTTCTTCTCGGCATTTAGGAAG
Source organism: Kewa caespitosa (assembly GCA_900322205.1). Lineage (NCBI taxonomy): Eukaryota > Viridiplantae > Streptophyta > Magnoliopsida > Caryophyllales > Kewaceae > Kewa > Kewa caespitosa. The sequence goes on along the minus strand of ONZA01013792.1, from coordinate 15,345 downwards.
GCGACGAGGTTCGAATAGGGCGATAAAGCACAAGAAGCCTTTGAGAAGATGAAGATGTACCTGGGCTCCTTGCCCAAAATAGCTTCACGCAAGCCTGAGGAGAGACTCTTCCTCTACCTCATCGTCTCCGAAAGGGCCGTCGCCTCAGTCCTTGTCAGGGAGGAAGAGAAAAGATAGGATCCCGTCTACTTCACCAGCCATGCCTTGTGTGGTGCCGAGTTCCGGTACTCTATTCCGGAGAAGTTCGCCCTCAAAGTCCTCATCAGCTCTCAGAAGCTTAGACCCTACTTCCAAAGCCATCATATAACAGTCCTAACAAATTAACCCCTGAAGAAGATACTAGGCAAGCTAGACTCGTCTGGAAGAGCACAAGTGTGGGCTCACGAGCTTACTGATTACGATATTTCATACGAGCCCAACCCTCGCAGACTTCTTGGCTGAACTGACGCCTTCGGAGAAGACGCCGAGTTACTGGACCGAGTCCTGGTTGATGAGTGTGGACGGCTCGTCATACAAAAGCGGAAGTGGGGCCGGCATCGTCATCACCTCGGCAGAGGTAGATGTCTTTGAGTACGCAATGAGATTTGGGTTCCAGGCGTCTAACAACGAGGCCGAAGATGAAGCCCTCATCACCGGGATGGAGATGGCCTAATCTGCGAGGGCAAGGAAACACAAAGTAAGGATGGACTCCCAGCTCGTCGTCTCACAGATCTCAGGAGACTACGGAGCCAAGGGAGAAGGGATGAAGGCATACCTTGGGAAAGTCTGGAAGATGATCAAGTGCTTCAAAGAAGTGATAGTAGAGCACATCCCGAGGTTGGAGAACCACTATGCTGACGCGCTGGCCCAGCTGCCCAGCTCGTCAGGCGAAGGGGTCTCCTAGAACATTTTTTGGGAAGAGAAGGAGAAGAGAAGTATCGAATCAGAAATCGAAGTCTTCCTACTCGGCCGCAGAGGCGAATGGATGGAGCCATTGATGGCATGGCTAGGAGAAGGACGTCTCCTAGACGACGAGAAGGAGGCATAGGAAGTTCAGTTTATAGAGCTAAATGGTTCGAAGTCAAAGATGGTACACTGTACAAGAAAGGTTTGAGCCACCTGCTGCTGAAATGTGTCTCAAAGACGCAAGGGAAGGAGATCATCCGAGAAGCCCACGCAGGCATCTGCGGAGCGCATCAAGGAGGAAGAGCCGTGGCACACAAGTTCCTAAGGCTAGGGTTCTACTGGTGCACTCTAAAGAGCAACGCAGGCGAGATGATAAAGAGCTGCGAAAAGTGCTAGCCTTTGCTCCGGTCGTGAAACTCCCTTCCGCCGAGTTGACACCGATCCTCTCTCTAATGCCCTTTCACCTATGGGGCAAGGACATAGTGGGTCCTTTCCAAAAGCGTCGGGACAGCTGAAGTACGCCATCGTCGCTGTCGATTACTTCACTAAGTGGATCGAAGCAAGGGCCGTTAAGAACATAACAGTTGTCGATGTGAAGAAGTTCATCCAAGAGAACATCCTCACATGTTTCGGACCCCCCGAAGCATCATCTTCGACAACGGCCGATAGTTTGATACACCAAATATCACTGACTGGTTGGAAGAATATGGAGTGAAAGCAAATTTCACAGCTATAGCAAGACCCCAAATGAATGGCCAAGTGGAGTCAAGAACAAAATCTTGGTGAATGGCATTAAGAAGAAGCTTGACAAAGCCAATGGACTGTGGGCCTACATGCTAACAGAGGTCTTGTGGGCGTCAAGAACAACCGAGAAGGCAATCACAGGAGAAACACCGTTCAACCTCGTCTACAGTTCTGAAGCAGTACTCCCACTGGAGCTAGCCAACAAGAGTGCCAGGGTCAAGAACTTCGACCCCGAGACAAACGATGAAAGGCTGAAACACAACCTTGACCTCCTCCCACAGGTACGAGGGAACTTACTATTAAGGGCCGAAATCTACAAGCAAAGGATAACAAGAGCTTTCAACCAAAGAGTGAAAGCGAGAAAGCTTAACGTGGGAGACCTCGTTTTAAGAATCATGGAATCTGTGGGAAGACAGAATGAAGAAGGGAATATGACCCCCAACTGGGAAGGACCCTACAGGGCGATGGAAGTCATAAATTCAAAGACTTACCGACTGGAGACCCAAGAAGGGAAGAAGATAAGAAGGCCGTGGAACATCAATAACCTCCAGAAGTTTTTCGTCTAGGACGCGGTCTCATCATGGAGCCTCGTTAGGGTGGGCACCCCCTAAGAGCCTTGGCAAACTTTAGATTCCTAGATTTCTCTAGATGACAGGGTAGGCTCCCCCAAGCAGCCTCTTATCCATTTTGTGAGGCTTTTGGCTGAGAGGGATAGGCTCCCCTAAACAGCCTTTATCTATTTTGTGAGGCATTCGGTCATTAGGGGTCGGCGCCCCAAAAAAGCTAGGAATGGATTTGTTTTCGTCTCTCATGCCTTTTCATCTATATATTGCCTTGCAAGTTTTTCTATTATATTTTGATAAACGAAGCCCCACCACGGGGGCAATAAACTTAGTCTACGACATGTTTAGACAAGACCCCACCACGGGGGCAATAAACTTAGTCTATGACATGGTTAGACGAAACCCCACCCTGGGGGCAAATGAACTTAGTCTACGACATAGTGAGACGAAACCCCACCCTAGGGGCAAATGAACTTCGTCTACCACACGGTTAGACAAAACCCCACCCTGGGGGCAGATGAACTTAGTCTACGACATGGTTAGACGAAACCCTACCCTGGGGGTAAACGAACTTAGTCTACGACACGGTTAAATGAAATCCCACCCTGGGGGCGAATGAACTTGTTCTACGCCACGGAAAAGATGAGGCCCCACCAGGGAGGCAGAGAAAAAATAATCCCATTCAAGTTCACAACATGCAAAGATAGACGAAAGGTAAAACCAAAAGGCAGTAAAGAAGAAAAGACGAGACCCTGTCCTAGGGGGCAAATAGTCATCAAAATCTTTCGTATTTTATTAAAGTTCTTTACAAAGATTTCGACATATGAAAGCAAAGTACAAAGGAAAATCCTAAATGCTGAAGAAAAGCTAATACGCCAAGTTCTTCCGTCGAGGGAGAGAGCTCCCAAATGCCGGTAGAGGGGACACCCAGACAAAGCTGTTGGAAGAGAGCCAAGAGCCCAAAGGGAGGAAGAAGGGCGTGGGGGGCAGGACGAAGACGTAACATAATACGTCAAGTCCTTCCCAACTTGGAGAAATTCTTTCCAACGCACACTCCACCACCGCCACCGAAAAGCACCACCAGGATCTCGGCTCCACCGAAACCTTTTTCGGATCCACCAGACCCTCTTCCCGAGGGGACGAGATACATCAGCCAGGCGAAGCTCCCTCTCTCAGTTCCCAGAAGAGAAAGCTGGCAGAGAGAGACGACATGGGGACAAGCTCATCTTCTGGGCCGCGAATGGAAAATGGATGAAAATCCACCAGTAACCCATTTGGTGTACCGAGGGCCGAAGAACAGCTGCACGACCCCACACCGGCCAGCTTCCCCTCATAAGTCAAGGATGTTAATCATCGGAGGATAATGAGATAAGCAAATCGACCCCGTCAATGCCACGATCGTCAAAAAGCGTTAAACATTGGTCAAACATAAAGACGAGACCACCAGGGTAGTCATAGCCGCGGACGAAACCCATCTCCCCTTGGAAAAGAAGGGGAAGAGGGATGAAGAGAGCAGGACACTGAGAAAGAAAAGACATGATCCTTACTCACAAAGGAAAGTGAGGGGAGAAAAGGAAAGGTGCAAGGAGAAAATGACCCAAAGCTTTTCCTTTTATAGGTAAAGTCAAGCATGGTCGACGACCCAGATGATCTGAGGGAAATAGGGGATGCGCATCACATGGCGTAACGCCCCCAAGAAGATAATGCATGCAATTCGGAACGTTTCCCGAGGAGATAACGCATGCAATCAAAACGTCGATCTCCGAGCCTCATCAAAAAAACACCAGAAAATTTCTAAGTGTTGAAGACAAGGATCCCACCCTCAGCGCTATTATAAGCACACAACACCAGACGAAGGCCCACTCCCTCGTCTGCTTCGCTTCACTGTCATCACCCAGCCTCGCTCGAGTAGGGGCAGGTGTACGAAGGACGACTGCAGTGGACGAAAGACTACTATCTCCTATCGACTACCACCTCTTGTTGACCCTTTTGGCAAAATTACCCAGCTTTCGTCACATTTAATAGAGATTACTCGACCAAGGCCGAGACAAATAGCAGGACGAAGCATTACACAGAACAGATGGATAACTTCCATTAAAATATAAAATTGTCCACAATTCATTACAAGACGAAAGCAAAAAAAAAATTACAACCCTCCTCAAGAGGAAGGGGAGAGGGGGGAAGAAGCGACGACCGCATCATCATCGACGGCATCATGATCCGGGGGCAGGGAGACGCCATCGACAGCATCCTCTAGAGGAGACAAGTCCTCGCTAGCATCTTCACCCTTGGCCCCCTCACCATAAGCACCCTCCGCGTGAGGCCCCAGGTGATCCACGATCGCATCCAAGAATCTGGTATCGAAGTCTGAAAGGTCGGCAATCGAAGCCTTACGGTAGTGGTCCCGAGGGTACAACCCAAGCTCCTCAGCATAAGCCTCCTCGATCATCGATGTATCCTCCCCCGTCTGGGACAAGAGAATGATGACCTGCCTCGCCAGTAAAGCCGAGTAGCCCTCCTCAAAGGCAAAGATGGCCATGAAGGGCTCCCTTAGGCTCTCAAGGAACACCCTCTAGGAGGCAACTACCTTATCCTCCAAGGACTTGGTAACGGCATTCGCCCCCTCTTTCTACTCTTTCTCCTTGGCCAGTTCAGCTTGAAGAGACGTAATCTTCTCCTTCTCCTCAGCCAGTTCTGCTTCGACGGCGATGAGCTTCAACTCTGTCTCGACCTTCTCCTTCTCAAGAGAAATGCAATGTTGGGAGAACCGGTCCCTCTCTTTCTCGGCCTTCTTCTTAGCCTTCTCAGCCCTCTCCTTTGCCTTCACGTCCTCGTCTCTCTACTTCTCGGCATCCTGGGACGACGCCTCCCGCCGAGCCATCTTGGCGCGATGATGAGAGAGGAGCACCACCTACACAAAGAGAAAGCAAGTTAGCCCAAAAACCGAGAAGAGAACCTAGCAGCAACGAAAAAGAAACGTACCTCTGCAGCTAGACGACATGCCATGTACTCAGTAGCGCCTGGACAATCTTCCAAGAACCTCTCGTCCTCCTCGGTTACGACCCTCTCCAGGAAGGAAGCGACCACTTCCCTCTTCTCTTCTGGGGTACAAGAGAGGTACCAGGGGAGAAGGCCTTTCAGAGAGAGGCTACCTCTTAGCTGGGCCCCTATGGGAGGAGAAAGGGGAGGCGATGGAGCAACGAGTGGCTTCTTCCCCTTATCCTTGAGGACCCTGACGGAGGATTCGGCACGGGAAGCCCCATCACGACCACCATCGGGATGTCCCTCTCTGGACTCGTGTCTGAAAGGACCTCCATCACGTTCCTCAACTCCTTCCCCATGCCTTCCTTTTTCAAAGGCTTAGGCATCTGAGAGCTCAGGGTTGCGGGAGAAGACGAGGAGGCCGTCGGTTCCCTTTTACACTTCGTTCTGACACCCTTCTTTTTGGCTTCAACCCTCTACATGGATGTAAAATGGGAGGGTTAGAAACAAAGCTTAAAATCAAGAAGAAAACATTAAACACAAAACTCACCGCCCTCGCCTTGGCTAGGACAAGCTGGTTCTCGGCCACAATCCTGGCCTGGAGGTGGAGACCCCCGTCTTGTCTGGACCTTCCGTGTTTGACATCAAGGAATCACGGGCAATCTCTAGTTAGCAAATGACAAAAGAACAAGTCAAATTAAACATGAAATAAAGGGAAAATACCCCGGTCCATGACATCGCTGATCCCATGGTACACCAGGATCTCCTCTTCCTCCAGCCACTTCCTCTTGGGTATCCACCGAAGGGGCAGCTTCACCCAAATATTCGTTTGTACCTTGCGAAGCCTAGTCTCATAGCAGAAGAGCATCAAGGCGGCCCTATCTTCGGTCGAAGCCTCGCAAAGGAAATCGGTCTAGGAGAAGAATTCCACCGAGGAATACCGTCCATGAAACCATCCTTGTGGGCCCCGACGTAATAGTACTTGGAGACCTAATCCTCGTTCTTGGATGGCTTCATGGGCCCAAAGACGCACTCGTGTCTCCGCTCGAAATAGAAGATGGAGTTCACCCTTTTATGCTGCCCGGGGCCGTTGGTCACAAGAGACCAAAGGCCGAGAGTAAGTGTTATTTTATGTACATTACAAAAAATAACGAAAGAAGTAATATGTCCCCAAGTGTTGGGGAGAGGTTTCCACAGAGTGGCACCGAGGACCCTCAATAGAGAGAGGGCGAAGGGGAGAAGGGGTAGTCGGAAGCTGAAGCTACCCGAAAGCTTATGGAAGGTAAGAGCGCCCTCAGGGGCGTCAAACCATCGACCCCCCTTCCAGCGCTATGAAGATAGATCTTTCGGGACCCCCAATCCACGCCCAGTAGAAGTTACGCCTGTGTCGAGTATCACCCAACTGCTAGGCATGGTGCCCAGATCCTTGTTCGAGGAGGCCTTCTCCTCCTCTGTTCGCCTCGGCTTCCTCCTCTTTAAGGCCCCCGCCATACCCCCTGGGATAGTGTACGGAGGGAAGCAAGCTACGGTGACCGTGTCGGGACCTAAAGTGCGACGAGCCAGCTTGAACCGGGGAAAAATAGAAGAAAAGTCAAAATCACTTACAGTTAGACGAAGCCAGCTCCGAACTCACGTCCAGAACAAGCTTCCTTCTTCCTGACTGCTTCGGCTTGACGACCTCGGCGGACGGTAGGTGAGTCTTGTCGCCAACTTCGTAGGGCTCTCTGCGAGCTGTCTGCTTCGTCCGATCCATCCTTCTAGCCTGCACTGATGCCGCCGAGCTCGCAGGAGCCGAAGCACAATCGTTATTACCATTATTGGCATCTTTTCCTATCGCGTCGGAGTTTCTCTCTGACAACTTATTACTAACGTTCTCAGGGCGAAGAGGCTGAGGGACCGACGAGGGGCCGGCCCTCTCCTGGCGACCCACATACGAGGTCCCCCCCCTTCACAGAGATTACTCATGTCGATCTCCCGGCCAAGGTGGTCCTAGGCCAGAAGGGGAACTTCCCCAGGGTTGGATCCCCTGGGAAAAAAACCCTCATCCTCGACGAAGAGCCGAAATGCTTCTGCCAACCCCTCAGGCGTGCTAGGTAGGACTCTAGGGTCACCTCAACGAAGGCCCTGAGGACGGGATCCCATTCAAAGTCGTTAAAATACATATTTACAAAGAGAGGTGAAGGTACATGAGAAGAAGACGACGCAGCGGGGGAAACCGATGAGGCCCTCGGTCCAGAACACGAGCAAGGATAGAGAGATTTTTATCTAGGAATTCTCTCTCTCTAAAACTCATAAAATGGGAGAAGAGCAAATGAAGGGGAAGGTGGTGAAGAGCCTTGTATTTATAGAGGCAAAGTAAAAGGGGAGGCGAAACGTCACGCCCTCTGGACAAAATGTCGCATGCGTTGAAGAACGTGTCAGGACAGGACTCCAAAACCTGCCACGTGTTGGTCATTCTCCAAGCACCCCCTCCAAAGCAACATTTCCAAATCAGCAAAAGATGAAGGGACACGCTCCTCAAGCGAGCGAAGACCCCTCATCCATTCAGTTATTTCGTATCAGGCAAGCCCCCTTCGTTGAAGCTCGGGACCACGCCTAATACGAGGGAAAAATGTTTGGTTGGTTTCGGCCTGGGCTCCTTTCCAAGCCCATGAGCTCACTCACCCCCCATCACTCCCATGCTTTCGGATTGGGCTCCCCTTTCGGCCCAATCGCCCCTACAGGGTTGTACCTCTCGGCGAGCCTGTGAATCGTTGACACCATTTTGACTCCCTCCTCAACCCAGGGAACTTCGGCAATTGACCCTCGTCCCCCCTCCAGGGGCAGGATGAGGGGATCTCCTGATAGCGGGCTGTAAGGGCCCTCTTTCCCCCTTCTGACGAGGGGCTTGCTGGAGAGAGGGACGAATGGATGCACTGCCGAGGGGCACCCTCAGCACCAATGGAGGGTCATTCTTGGTAGAGTAGAACTCATGGAAGGTTCTAGAAGATACAAAGGATGACACGTGTCCAACACATGCGCTGATCTGATTGGCGGCCCCTAGGGCCCATTCCCTTGCTAGGCCCAAAGGAGGAATGTCCACGTGGCGCCTCCCTAGTGGACTGGCCACTACTCTAGCATTCTTTGAGAAATGCCTAGAAATAAGAGGAAAGCACACCTTTCAAGGTAAGAGAAAAACAGTTGGGAAACTGATTTTGATTGAGATTACACATTTACTTTCTCTCTCTAGAGTATTCAAGTCTTTTACACTTCTTGAGGAAGATTTGAGTTCCCTAAAAAGCATTCAATCTTCCCCTTCGGGCAAATTCATTTATTCTCAGACATTTCATACTGACTTGATAGGCGGACGACTGTTCCCCGGACCACGACGGGGGCAGTTCACAGGCGTTCCTTGCGCAGGTACCCTTCTTTCAATGAGACGTGTCAGCATTCTCCTCATATCAAGCAATCGAGGCTCTTCAACCCTTTGAGTGTTCGAGGGTCCACTCTCCTTACCCAAAATCACCCGAAACACGCCTTAATCACTACTACCACTGGGAAGTTCTTCTCCAATGCCTTCGACCTCCCGTGGGCCACCACCACCACCGCCGCAACCTTCACCACCTTCTGCCACAACCTCGGCCACCTCATCAAGTCCTTCAAGCCGGTTTGATTTTGGGAGGAAATATTTTTGAATTGGGGTTTCAATTTTGGGGATTTTTAATTTGGGTTTGGGGATTTGGGGCAAAATATGACTGTTTTATTTAGGGCGTAGGTTCTATTGTAATTGGGGTGGAGTAAAAGGCATGTGAGGTGCATGCGTAAAGCCACTAACGTAATTGTAACTGCGCTAGGGTCAGGACTACTAATGTGACAAAAGAGTAAACTTGGAATTATCGTCAGAGTTTTGCAAACTTGGGAATATTTTTGTTTTATGACCCAAACTTGGAATTATTTGCGTCCAATTTTCCTAATAAAGTAGCATAATTTAATTGGGTTTAGTATCACTTAAAGGCTACTGTGCATTGAAAATATCGAACCATCCAGTTCCTTT
>ONZA01013783.1:21179-40374 GCA_900322205.1 Kewa caespitosa | reverse complement strand
CAAATTTCTCTCATATGCGCTGTCTATTGAGCTTTCCTGACTATTTCAACTCAGGTGCATGGTTCAGCTTGCATCGAATATGATCATATTCGCTGGGCATTGAACGATTATAGGTAAATTGCCTTGTGCCCCAGCGAATTGATCCATATTCACTGGGCCAAGGTGCATTAAATTTTTCACTCCTTTATAAACCCATGCAACCCAGGGAAGAGCTTGCGCGTCCCCCCAAAAAATGATTTGGGGTTTACAAAATGATGCTAGAGATGGGTATGAGGTTCCCACTGCATCGCTTTGTGGAAAGGGTGTCGTATGACTTGAATCTAGCCCCGACACAACTAGTGCCCAATGCCTGGATTTGCATCTTCATGTACATGGCATGTTGCCATATGAATGGAAGGGGGGCTCACTTGTCCACCTTCAACCATCTGATCCACATTGTGTTGAAGTCCTCATATGAGGGATTCCATACGCTCTACGTAGATGCCCCCTATGAGTTAGGTGCCATCGACGAGTTCACCTCAAATCACGGCTAAAAATCCCAGTTTATCTTGATTTCGTGCGAGATGGATGGGGAGACCTTCCCAGTGGAATGTGGGGGACCCATCCAATCAGGACTCTTGGGCCAAGAAGGCACGACCTAATCTTCCTGCTTGCGGGGACTTGGTCTTGAGGTACTTTGTGGTGGAGAGGAAGGTTAGCGATGTGAAGGTTCCAAAGAAATGGCAACCTGATGTTGCCTTCCTCAAAAATGAAAGTTTCCTGGTCCCTGCTGGGCTTAGTGACAACCTCTCCCTCGGTACATTCTCCTTCTAATTTTCTTTGTGCATTGAATTGGACCTTTCTGATTCTAACTTGTGTCTTACTTTGTAGACAGCGCCAATGCTCACCTCCAAGGCCTATCCAACTAGAGAGACTTGACGGGCAAGTTGACTCCGTCCGAGGTCACTGCCAAGTATCTACAGGGCCTTCTTTAGCAGTCTCGGGGTTCTTCCAAATCCAAGGTACGCTTTTGTATTGAATTATTATGATGCTTTGAGGGTCATGGGGGATGTTCTATGAAGCTAACTTCCTTGTGGTTCTTCATTTTTTAGGGGAAGAAAGCTCAGGGTTCCTTCTCCGAATCCCAGCAAGTGCCCCGGGAAGATAATCAGTTGGAGAAGTCCAGCCGTCTGCCCATTGTTCCCAGCTCGACCACTTCATCCTATGGTTCGAAAAGGAAGAAACCTTTAGGGGTCTCTACTGCGAACAAATAGACCTCGAAAAGAGTAAGTCGACCCTTGTGCCCACCGAGGACAAAGAAGAGGTCTACACAAGGTGATGTCCCAAGGTGACCCTAAGGGCAAGTCTCCCCAGGTCGGCTCAGCTTTGAATTTCGAAGAGGGAGGAGGGAAGGAAGTTCTTTCTCCGGCCTTGGACCCTTACTTCAGTCTTAGCAATGAGGACAAGGCCATGAGGGCTCGTGAGCTCTTTCCCTCACTCTGCCATTCCTCGGACCTGAGCAAGATCAGGTCTAACTTTGAGTGTGCCTTGGATGAGTTCACCAAGAGCCTGGTGGATGTAAGTCTTCTTCCTTCTATTTTTTGCCTTAGCCTTTGTTTTCTTTCCTCACAAATTTTAAGCATTCGTCTTTACTCTCCTTGCAGCGCTTGAGCTTTGGTTCTGGGATGCTGACCCTCAAAGGGGGAGCCTTTCATGAGTGGTCGAAGGAGAAGAGGACCCTCGTTTACCAGGAGAAGGTCGCCCTCGCCAAGCTGGCTGCTAGAAAAGAGAGGCAAGCTCAGTTGGAATCCAAGCTGGCAGTTGTGAAGAAAGGGTCTTCCATTCTGGAGAACGGAAAGGCCAAGGCTGAGAGGGAATTTAAGGCAAAAGAAGAGGAGTAAAACATTCTCAACGGCAAAGACTCCAAGCTGGAAGAGGGGTGTTACACCCGTGGCAAAGAGGTGGGGGACTTCTGTGACACCCTTGGCAAGTTGAACCAACGCACCAAAGCTTGCTGTCGTTGTGTGGTCGGTCACAACTATGAAGATCTTGTGATCTTGCAAGAGCTGAGGGAGTAGGCTAGTCGGTGGCTCATCTGTTGATCTGGGCTTGGGAAGTTCTAAGAAGGGGCAAATCACGAGTACAATCTGTGGAAGAAGGTTAAAGTGGCTCCTCACGTGCCTGTTGATGAGGTGGATGACTCGGCCATGCCCACGTTTAGAGAAGAGGGTTGTTGTGAGGGGTACGGGAGCGAGGAGGGTGAGGCTGAAGAGATGGATGAAAGCCCGCTGGACGGAGTTGAGGATGTTGGTGCTGGGGCCAAGCTTGGAGGGGTCGCTGATGTCGGAGCTGAGGAGGGACAGGATCATGTGGAGGCGTAGTGCCTCTGGTTTTCTTTCAACCCTGCGGTTTGTGTAATTATTCTTTATATTTTTTGAACATGTTTGCCCTGTTTTGTGGGGGGCAGTTTTTTGGTGTTTCCCCTCTTTTGTTTAAAAACCGCAATGGGTTTTCAAGCCCAATTTATGATGAATCCTTTGGTTCTCAAACCCTGTTGTGTTTGACCTTGTTTCTCTTTTTGCATTTCTTATGATTGTTTTTGTTGATCCTTCTTTGGATGGGCATGTGGCCTTGGAATTGCTTCTCCTTCTTTGTGTATGATATCACCCCTCTTGGAATACATTCCGATCCTAGATGAATGCTTCCATTTTTTCCGATGCTGAGGGAGGGAGAGAGCTGTTTGTTTCCCCCCTCTGTCCATTCCTCAGGATTGTGTTTCATAGGCGCCTTGTGTGCTATCTTTGTAAGCTTTGTTTCCCCCCTTTATTTTGGCATGTTGATCTCTGGTGTTGGTGTTTTCTCCCTTTTATTAATTTTTCTTGTGTTGTGTTGGGTGGGTGGGTCTTTTTTCCACCCTCACACTTCCAGAGGGTCGTCTCTTGTATAGTCCCGACCACTTAATCCTAAGCTTCCCCTGGTCCTTTCCGTGCCCGATACTTTCCGTCTTTCAAAGCACCAAGTCATTAAGCAAGAAAGGCATGGGCTTGACTCGTGCGTTGCACCCTATTATCGTTCTTTACTTGTAGAATTCCATTATTAAAAGTGCGTCCCCCCAGATCTCAGGCAATAGATCCACGTAGCAGCGCTACTTCTCTTCATTTTTGGCTTCTACATAGTGGGCAACTCTAGGTGACTACATTTGGTACTCCCCTAGTGGGCAACTCTAGGTGACTACATTTGGAACTGAATGGGGAGTACTACCTCAGAACCGTACACCAACATGAAACGTGACTCTTGCGTGGTTGCTTTTTTCATGGTTCTGATAGCCCACAAAACCTCGTATAACCTTTATTCCCAAAGTTTTTTGGCGCTATCCATCTTCATCTTCACTCCGTTCAAAAAGATTTTGTTGCTGAACTCGTCTTGCCCTTTTGATTGAGGGTGGGCTACCGAGGTGAACTGGGCCTTGGTTTCAAATGACTCTAGGAATGAGATCACCTTTAGGGTATTAAACTGTCTCCCGTTGTTGAAAATGATTCTCTTAGGCGCGCCAAAGCTGGATATATCATTTTCCCATATGAACTTTCTTATTATTCTCAATTATGTTCATTAACGGCTTCGCCTCCATCCACTTGGTAAAGTAGTCCACGGCTACCACCAAAAATTCAAACTGGCCCGGTTCTTGAGGGAATGGGCCTAGGATATCCATTCCCCATAGGCTGAAGGGCAGATTCTCCGAAATAGGACTCATTTCTCACATCGAGCCACCATGTCGAGGGCATCCATCCGGAGGGTCGGCAAGTAATACCTAGTCCTTAGCACCTTGTGCGCTAGTGCTCTTCCTCCAATATGTGATCCACACACCCCTTCATGGAGGTCTTTGAGTACGATTTTCCCCTCTTGGGGAGGCAAGCATCGTAGGAGAGGGCTACTGAACCCTCTTTTTTAGATGAACCTTGTAGATGAACCATTTTAAGCGCGTTCAGATTCGCGCTACCTCTACGGGATACGCTGGCAGGATGCTATCTCTCAGCCAGGAGAAGATGCGGGTCATCCAACTCTTGGTCCTGTCAATGAGGTTGATTCAAGGGCCGTGTTATGCTAGGCTCTTTAAGAATATCCCATAAGATTGAACATGGGAAAGCCTCTATTACAGAACTAGCGTGCCTTGCCAAGGCATTGGCTTGTTGGTTCTCTTATCGGGGAACATACTCGAGCTTTACCTTCTCCAACTTCACGATTTCTTCTTTCACTTTATTCTGGTAGGCCTTCATGTTTACTTCTTTGGCCTCAAACACTTCCTCTACCTAGGAAACCACTAATTTGGAATCCATCTTGATTAGTAGGTTCCTCCCCCCTTATGGCCTTTTCCATGTGAATGCCGGCTAGGAGTGATTCGTACTCTGCCTCATTGTTTGAGGATGGAAATTTGAACCCTAGTGCACATCTGAAGGTGTCGCCTTGAGGGGAGGAAATGATTACCCTGGTTCCGCTCCCTTGTAGGCAAAGCCATCCACGTGCACTTCCCAATCTTTCCCCACGCGCACGGCTGCTCGGCTAGGGGGGTCATCTCTGAGATGAAATCTTCCAACACCTAGGATTTGATTGCTCTTCATGGCTCGTAAGTTATATCATACTGCGATAGCTTGAGAGCACACTTTTGAATCATGCCGGCCCTCTTGATACTGCCTACAGCTGTCTTTAGAGGCTGCTCCATGAGAATTTTTATAGGGTGAGACGCGAAGTAGGGTCTCAACTTGGTAGCTGTGATGGGAAATGCGAGGGCAAAATATTTTAGCTGAGAATATCGGAACTCTACCCTGGTCAGTGTGTGACAGATGAAGTCACGGGATGATGTATTTTTGACCAAAGCAACCGCGTGAGGGGAGACGGTGAGATATAAGTACAACCTTTCTGCCCTATCCAGGCTTATTATCTTTGGTAGGTAAGCAAGATTGGCCTTCAACTTCTCAAAGGCCTCATCAACCTCGGTGTTTCAGCAGAATGTCTCTGCTTAAGATTGCCACAAAGAAAGTGACCAACTATCTGATGCACACGACATAAAGCGACTGAGGGCAGCAACGCATCCTGTCGACCTTTGGGTCTCCTTCAGGTTCTTGGGGGATTTTATTTTCATTATCGCTTCTATCTTGTTGGGGTTTGCATGGATACCCTATTTTTTACCATGAACCCAAGGAATTTTCCTTACTTCACACCGAAAACACACTTTTTTTGGTTGAGCTTCATCTTGTATGCGCTCAAGGTGTTAAAGGTTTCCCTCATATTGTCAAAATGGTCTTGTGCTCTCTTTCTTTGCATGACATACCACCGATGTAGCTTCCATGTTTCTGCCAATCTTCATTTTGAAAACCTTATTCAATAGCCTCTGAAAGGTAGCCACTCATTCTTTAGACCGAATGGCATCATGACGTAGCAATAAACTCCTTGTTCAGTGATGAAGGTCATCTTTTCTTGATCTTCTTGGTCCATGAACACCTGATGGTACCCTGAGACCGCGTCCATGAAACTAAGTAGTTCATGTCCAGCAGTGGATTAAACAAGTTGATCGATCCAAGGAAAGGGGTGTTCATCCTTCTTGCATGCCTTGTTGAGGTCGGTGAAGTCAATGCACATTCGCTAGGATCCATTGGCCTTTTTCCACCATGAAAACATTAGCCAGCCAAACGGGGAATTGACATTCTCGTATGAACCCACCCTCAAGCAACTTCTTGACCTCGGCTACGGCGGGCTCGCTCTTCTCGATGTCGATCTGCCTATGCTTTTTTTTACTGTTGTATGCTTGGGGTTTGTCCCCATGATGTGTTTGATGATCCCAGGGTTGAATCACGACATTTCCTTAGGGTCAAAGGCGAAAACGTCAGAATATTCCTTTAGAAGGGTTACCAGCCAAGTTTGCAACGCAGGCTCCAAGTCCGCTCCTACAAAAGTTTTTCTAGAGGGGTCTTCATCGTTAATAACGGCCTCCTTATTCCCTTCCATTGGCTTGGGCCTCGCCTTTTCTGCTTCTTCTCCCTGAGGGTTCACAACTTCGATGAGGAAAGTTTCTGCCACCTTGCACAGCTTTGCTTTTCCATTTTCGAGGGTCTTTTTCCTCTTTGGGTCCTTTTCACTTCTTATTACTCCTTTCGTTCACTTTTTCTATCATTTCTAGTACCAACTAATTCATTCGGGCGAGACATCGTAATCGATCCCTTCCTTGGGGGTAGACGGAGCTGGGGGATGCGTTCTCAAACATTTTACGTAGCATTCTCGAGTATTCTTTTGATCATTTAAGACTTTTCCAACCATTCCATCATTCTTCTTGAACTTTACGATCAGCCACGACATGTGGAGGGCTGTGCTGATAGTGGTCAGGGTCGCCGTGCCCAAAATGATGTTATATGCGGAGACCACATCAAGTACCAGGAACTTAACAATTTCGTGCCACCCCGCTCCCTTCGGACCCATTTACATGGGCAGCTATATTGTTCCGATGGGGTGTATCTCCTTGACACTGAATCCAATGACTTGGTATAAGATGGGCAGGAGCTTGCCATACAAGAAGTAGAGTTATTTGAGGAAAGATTGGGTGATGATGTTAGCCTAGCTTTCGGAATCTACCAGAACTCTTTTTCCAGGACATTAGCTATCTTCAGGTCGATTACAATGGGGTCATGGTGTGGGGTATGCAGAATCCTAGCGTCAGATCCATTGAAGGTGATGATTATTGGTTTCTTGGCGGGTTGGGTCTGAACTAGTATAGCTTTGACTGCCATTCTGAGTTGGGCTTTTCTTTCTTTTCATGTCATGGCCCTAACGGCGGGCCCGCCAAAGATCATCTTACATTCCCTTAGTTAGTCATCATCATTTGACTCCCCTCCTGGTGGGTATGCTCGCTGGGGCTAGGAGTCCTTCCTTTGGGGAGGGCCTTCAACTTCCCCTACCTAACCAATTCGTTGATCTGTCTTGTTAAATCGAAATAATCTTTGGTTAGGTGACCCATGTAACGATGGTATTGTCAATAGTTTCTTTTATTTTGGAGCTCTACTAGCTTCTTCATCACCGATGCAGGGGGCAAAAGTTTTCTCTCCACCATGGCATATACATCCTGCCTTCCCTCAAACAGAATTGGGATAGTTTTGAACTCCCTCATGGGCCTCTTGTTGCAAGAATCTGATGGTGCGTACGTATCATGCCATTTTCCTCGATTGTTCCTCTAGTAGTTGATTGTGTTGTGGTGTGGTCGGCACTATTGGAAATTTGGGTCGGCCTGACATATCTAGTGACTTATTTAATTATTTGCTTCTCTTCTTATTAAACTCAAGGTTAGAACACCACCCTTGGTGTTTTCCCTCAGGTTGTGTAGCTGTAGCAGTCGGTTGAAGTCGCTCCCTCTGAGTAGAGCTTTGGAGAAAGATGAGGCCGCGATACAAGGCTCGAAATTAATGATTTCAAGACATTACTCACTGAAGCGATGAAGGTAACTCCAAGGAGAGTCCCGCTGCCTCTACTCAATCTTGTATAGGTGCTCACTAAGCTTTTTTCACTCTTTCGGTTTGTTGAGAAGAGGTCCACAAAGACCTCTCTGAGCTCGGTCCAGGTACTGGTGCTCTTGGATGGGAGGTTATCGTACCAGCGTATTGCTAATCCTTCTGAGGTGGGTGGGAAGTGTCTTCACATGGTAGCATTGTCCATTTAGTGAACCACCATATTTGAAATGTACGCCTGTACATGTTCCACAAGGTCGGCTTTTCCATCGTATTTCCTCATTCTTGTTGCCTTCGTCTTCACAAGGACATATGCCTCCATGATTTTGTCGGTGAAAGGGACGTTGGCGACAATGTCCAGCGCCTCTCTTTCGGGGGCTAGATTTATGATGGATCTTGCCCTAGGGGCGAGAGCGCGCGCGCAGTCTCTAGCCTCGCCAGGGTGATTGTCAGCAACTCTTTGATGGAGTGGGGGGCGTTCGGTTTCTTGTTGGTGCGCATCAAGGCAGGATCAGTGGGACTGGCTTCTGACTGGTGATGCTTGGTTGCCAACCCAAGCTCTATTTCTCTCATCTTCTAGGTGCATCTTTCTCAAGATGTTTCCTATCATTTTGTCCCTTTCTCTCTTGTTCCTTTTCCTTTCTAGGAACTAGCGTAGATCCCCCACCCTTTCACCAGTGTTGGCCAGATTTGGACCGGCTTTTTGATTTAACCACTCTTAGAGGTCTCTTTTTTTTGTTCCCGAGCGAGCCTGGAGGTTAGTTGGTCGAGTCTTGCGTGATACCCCCTAGCGGCGGTTTTCGTGATTCAGAGTGCTCCCTATGCTGAGGTACGATTCTGAATCTCTCATCTGCAGGGTATCTGAAAATCCAAATCGACCCTGAGGACCCAAGCACTCATGGAAAGATCATCGTGGAGGAACAACCAGTTTTGCCTCTATCGTTTCTATGGGAGGGTTTCAGACAATCTCTCGGGGCTCGATCTGACCTGCCTCTATTCCTCTCTCGTTGGCGTATCTCTTCAACGATGAGGTCGAGTTCGTATCGAGAGAATGTAGGATTTTCTCGCTCGGAGGGAGGGAAGTCCACCCTTCTGATGATACGTTATGAGTGGGGTGGTAGGGAACTGTTTGGCCGCTGGTTTACGTCACACTTGATGTCCTCAACAAGTACATGAGGAGGTCCGAATTTGGCCAGGTCCCGTACTCCATCCGTGCGGTTGGTCATTGTTGTATCTGAGCTTGTAGGGAGAAGCGTAGATATACGCATGTTTCTCAATCTCATACACAAGAAACAGAAATGTTTGGCTTAAGAAACTTCTTCCCCACAGACGGCGCCAAAATGTTCCGGCTAGAAAGCACCCGAGGGTGTGTATCCGGCCAGAACGGGGAGAGTAGCTATGTGTCTTGGGTATGAGAAGTGCACTCTTCCACTTAGCTCTGTCACTCCTACTAAGATAACAAGCGGTGAGCTACCCCTGGGGCTTGACCGGTGAACGACCCTCCGACAATCAACTTAGTACCGAGAAATATGAGGATGTAAATATGTTGTTATGTGAAAGAGAGATGGTTGTGAATGTTTCCTCCAAGGGGGTACCTTTGGGTTTTCTTGCTTGGAATAGAAAGTTGTTCTTCGCTTTTTTGGCCAAAAAATACATTCTTTGAGGGTATTTATAGATGGTACTCCTCGATTAGGTCACCCAGGTGGGGGCCAATGATGTCGGAGCACGTCCAAGATCTTCCGATGATGCTAGGCCACATCACCTGGGAAGGAATGGGAACATTATCCTGGGATTTGTGTATGTGTCGTCAACTCATGGGCCTTTGTCCCTGTCTCGTGACTCGTATGAAGACAAATTTGTACTTTTGGGCAGCTAGGGGCACTCGTCCTCTCGTACAGATGTTCTTCTGGCACATCTTCCTTCGCTCCCCGGGTGAGTATTCTTCTTGGTCTTGCAAAGGAGACGTTGGTGTCGCCCGAACCCAGGTGAGGCATTGCATTGTTCATGGGTGCAGGGGTGATAACCTTTGGTGGGGGATTGACCCTTCTTCTGCCTATCCTCTAGCCTCTTTATGGCAACTACTGTACGGTTGGACCCAAGCCCTTCCTCATTCGATGAGGTAACAAGGGGGACTCTCCCATTCGAGCATATCGTGACTTGGACCTCGTGGAGGAATATAGACGAGCTTAGGGTCAGAGCCTCGTTGATCCTGGGATAGTCGAAGATGAGAGTAGTGCCATGTAGGGCCTCCAGGCCGTTGTTGGGGGGAGAAACAGATCCCCCTGGGGTCGTCACCACAATCTTCATTGTAGTTCAATACACGTCATTACAAGCCTAAATATTTCTATGCATAAATAATTATCAGTACACAACGGCAACATGCGAAATTGATCAAAACCAATAAAATTACATTATATGAAACACGTTAGTTACTAACCACACATGAATAAATAAAGTGAACACTACTCAAAAGCATTAGACATATAAAACAATACAATTCAGAGGTACTTTTTTTCTTAGAGGAAAAAGACCATCAACAAATAATAAGTGAACATCTTAATCTTGTACCCCATATGTTATTAAAATCTTATACCCATTTGGTACTTCATTTTTCAAAGTAAAATACAATGCTAAGAACGGCAGAACGACAAGAAATCTTCTCCAGGAAGACGTCAGCAAGTTGTTGGTAGACAAAGACTGAGTCAAACGAATGAAAAGGGAACGTGCCTAAAGTTCAGCAAAGAACTGGTTTCGTGGTTGAATTTTATCTGGTTAAATGATTAGGAGAGTGGAGTGAACGGATAAGAAGGTCGTTACTAACGATAGAGGTAGTTTGGCCGAGGGCATATATATTGGTAGAAGTGGCATAGAAGGAAGATATATAGAAAGAAGAGGATTATCTTGTACTTAGAAACTCAAATTTCATTCTATTACACGACTGATATACCAAAAGCTATTGTGGTCACTAGAGAATAATCACTACTGAAGACATTTTCCCTGTTGGAGGTAGATTCCAACTGAGGTTCTTCCCATTTGAAGGGTTTCCTCATAAAAGTCTTGCTGTCTATGCTTCCATTTATTACTTAATTAGCTATTCAAACCAAACTCACTCATGAACTTTTACTGCAAGTAGGCTAGTTAACCCACTAATCTCCCTGAGTATTGCATTGGTCAATTTTTACCAAAATAGTTTTGGCGCCCACCATGGGTCATCTAACCTAAATTTCATTATTAGAGTCATCTCAAATACATTAAACACTTAACCATGGATTTACCGTCTCAACCCAAGAAAGATGCCAGAAAGAAAACTGAAAAACCAACCCAAACCACCCAACTAACAGTTCTGAAGCCTGCTCAGTCAATGTTGGGAATGCGTTCCTCGCTACTAGTCAATTTCGAAACCACTAAGCTAGTGGGATGCTCTATCTCTAGTGAAACACCACTTTCTACAGTGTTCGCTAAGGCCACTGTTCAGAAGGAACAAGAATGTACTATGAAGAATCCCAGCAATCAAGATCTGATGTCTTATATCTCGGAAATGTTGAAAGTATATAAGGGTCAAGATGAAAACATCAAAAAACTCACTCAGGAGAACCAGCAACTAAAGACGGCATTGGAGATCAGAGCGCCAACCTCAAAAGATCCCTACAGGAGAGACGTCAGCAAAATCGTGTCCATGGTGACATTGATCACCCCACATGGTATAACAACGGTCAAACCTATGGGATCTCAACAACTCACAACAAATTTCATCCCACTACTCTCAATAGGGCTCATCCAGTTGCTCAACATTCCTCAGTTCGTCTCTTTTCCAGTTTTTCCTGGATCAGCCCACAATACGATAGAGACAGTGTCAAATCAAATGGGGACCCACGGACTGATTACCCCATATTTCTATATTAATGATGGCAATGATTCAGTATGGAAGAGGCCCTGCGTGCAAGAAAAAGATGGAGAACATCATTGAGCATCTCCACACCTAGTATTCCAAGCTCTTTCAAAATGTCTGGTAACTTTATTTCTAATAATTATAGTTATATTGCAAGCAATGATAACAACGTAGGAATGATGCAAGTTGTGATGACTTACATGAAGTCATTAGAAGATATGACATGTAAGATTCGAAGGGCATCGCAACCAACAGAATATGTATCGCCTACCATATATGCAAAAAAACCCTTTATTGATGAGATCACGGTGATAGAATCACCAGAGAGGTTCTAGCCACCAGCTATGAAAACCTATGATGGAACAAATAGCCCCAGAGAGAACAACCTGGTCTAACTTATAGCCTCGCAAGAGCACAAGATTATCGAAATAGTTTAAATATCATATCCATAGGGACTAGTGCTAATATTTGTTCTATTCACAAACTAAATTATCTAAGCTACAAATCGATGATTGATTATATTTACAGAGCTAAATTGACCTAAAATCTAAATACAAGGATGAATATAAAGGATTAAAGACATCTATGATTATGGTTCACCACAATAACGATTGTCGAATCGCCTGGATCGTATTATTGCTGTGAAAGCATAGTAGTGAAAACCAATTGTCCTAAGTGAACTATTATCTCCTCTCGAAGTATAATAGTGTATCTAAACTGAATAGTCCCCTATTCTCCTGGTTATTGTAATCAATTTAAACCTATCAAGATTTGTGATAACTATTTAACAGTCTCAGGATAATTAAACCTAGTCTTGTGATTTAACGTCTAGATCAATTTCTAGGCTTTCCAATATTATTGTTTCACCTCTCGGTTCTTCACCAAATATCTAGATAATGCAAATTTGTGATCAAGGAATTCATATTCATAAGAACCCTAGAAACATCATCAAAAGCGATACAACATTCACAATAATAATAAAGACAACCATTATTGGGCTACCCCCAACCCTAGAATAAAATAACTAATCACTCGTGATTGAAGAAAACATCATAATAATACTATTGCAACTCATGATCAAATTGGATATAGAATTAAAAAAAAAAATAAAAAAAAAAATAAAAATCAAACCTCTATTAATGTTAAAACCGATCAAAGAATGTTCTTCAAACAGTTGTTCGTAATCTTCAATAATAATCTTGAATCTTCTCCAAAATAGAGAGTAAAATAAATTAAGGTAATCTAAAAATAAAACTGAAGGAATCTCCATACCAACTAACCTAGGAGTGTTTAAATAGGAAACTCAAAAGTAAACTAATTAGACTAGGATTAGGAAACTTGCTAAACATCCGTTAAAAGCCCATCCCGTGCTCTTGTCAGATCGTGCATAAAAACACCCATGAGTTGCCCGATCAGGAAATTTGCTATAAATCTCCTGAGGGTGTTGCCCGATCGGGCAAGATTGCTTCATGATTTTTTTCGGTCGGGCAGATGTACCAAGGGTCACTTCTTCGGATGTTTTTACCCTCTTGCGCTCAGAATTGGAAAATGTGTAAAACACGAAAGTTGTATCACTTGATCTTAGCTTTCCATTTTGAATCAGGTCCATCAAAACTTGTATGTGAAAGTTGGAGCCCAAATACTAAACCATCTCCAGACTGCAAACACATGAAGAAGTGCGCTTGTTTGCTTGCATTTCTTTCTTCAATCTTGTTTTCGTTCAACCACTTCAACACCCATACATGTCCATGTCCTTCTATCCTTAAGAAATGACGTAAAAATAAAGAAAAAACACAACATACCCGTGTACCAACGGTATCACAAGATTGTAACCAAATCAAGTGAAAACCATGCAAGTAATGCTAATTACGATCAAACGGAAGCTCGAATTATGGATAATAATCATGTAATATGAGCACTCATCAAACTCCCCCAAGCTAAACTTTTGCTTGTCCTCAAGCAAACATATCATCAAAACACAAGATAGTGAGATTAGAACACCGTCAAGAGATCGTCTTCTCTGTCAGCTCAACAAGTACATCAAAGAATGTTATCCAATAACTTTAAAAACAAATTCATGATAAATTCAATATCCTTTTCAAACTTCACAAAACAACATGCAAAAATGATTCCCAACAAACCTCTTACTAAGGGACCGCCCCTCAAACTCATGCAACGTAATTGGTAAACATTCACTTTAGTCCGTGGAACACACATCCCTCAAGTGTTTATGGGAAGTGTTTCACTCAAATGCTTTCAAATGATGAAGATCATACCATAGACTTGTACCTCGACCCCATCGCATCATGTCGCATTGAGGGTGAAAGTATGAACGAGACCAATACCAGTTGTAATGTAGGCTTGGTATGGGTAGGAAAGAACTTGGGAATGTAACTAGAGTGTCAATAAACTATTAGAGCAATTGAAATCCTAAAAATCCAAACAACCAATGATGAAGCATCCCGAAACTTCACAAATCAAGGGAAAAAATAACAACTACTACACTTTCTTTTACTTTTTGAACTTCTCTTCTTTTCAACTTTTTTTCTCCTTTGAGAGGGAGGAGAATAAACAAGTGTAGTAATTATACAACGGAGCTCAACATAGAAGTATTACATCCTCCACTCAACTAGCCATTCCAAAATCAAGTAACCTAACAATCTTACAAAATAACATGTCCACCCACATTTCACAAAAACTAGTTATATAATTGCTCTAATAGTCTATGACATGGTTTAGCATTGTTGTTCTAGGCATTTGGCTTGTAATGTAGTTAAACAAATGAATGGAAAATAAGGCTCAAAATGGGTCAATTATGGAAAAATAATGCACAAGGTAGGCAATTCGGCTAATGTGGACTCATCCTACATGCTCGTTCATACAATCCAAGTAGGACACAAGGGTGAAAAAGGAATAAATTCCCTCTGGGAATTCTTAAAGCTCCCCCCAATACAAGTTCAAGAATCACAACACCATGGAAATCATACGTACATACTCATGACCGATACAGAAGTGTCGGTCAACGGGCTCAATACTCACCGGCTTTGTGTTCACCAACTGAACTACACAAGATTTGAAGGGAACCTCCATCTTATCAATTACCCAAGAATCACAAGTGCAAGCATGCTATGAAACTTTAGAAGCTGAAAATCATTTCACAATCAATATTGGAAAACATTCTTTGAAGTTTTCAAAAAATTTCTATAATCATCATAGAAGGGTCATTTCTCTCATCATCAATTTTTTTTTTTTTTTGATTTTTAAACTTTTTCAATGCATGCGGCATTTAAACATGACCTACAAAGAAAATAAGAAAATAAAAGAGAGAAAAAAGTACACTGCATGAGTGCAAATATTCCTCCCTCAAGCTTAAACAACACATTGTCCTCAATGTAAGAACTCAATAAAGCACATAAGAAGGGGGAGGCAGAATGAGAAGGGACTAACCAACCCCGCAAGGGGGAAACTTCTCAGGATCTTGCCGAGTCAGAAGTTGATACATGGCCACAGTCATGGAATGTGTCTCTGCCACTCTAGCTTCCATGTGAGAGACCCGAGCTTCCATACTAGCGAGCTTTTTCACGAACATAGGTGGAAATTGAACTTGATACGCCTCTTTTTGTAACTCTCGCACCCCTATCCTCACATAAATTAGGGGAGCCTTGCTAACCAAGCACTCCTTAAGTGGGATAGTCAAGGGATATTTAGCAAGCTCTTCTACTGGGACTTGCTCGGTATCATCGATCCTGCAATATGAATCATCTAAAGAAAGTCTTTTAATAGCATTAGTCAATTTAAATTCAACCGTCTCATCGCCAACAACCAAAGAAATACTTCTTTTTTTTTACATCAATAACAACACCTGTAGTAGCTAGGAAAGTCTCCTAAGAATGATGGGGATTTTGGTATTCTCCTCCATCTCTAGGATTACATAGTCAACAGGAACATAGAACCTACCAAATTTTATAGACACATCCTCCTATACACCTATAGGGAACTTTATCGAACGGTTTTCGTGTTGCAATGAGTTAGTAGTGGGCTTCAGCTCGCCCAATCCATGTTTCTTACATACAAATGATGGCATGAGACTTACACTTGCTCCCAAGTCACATAAAGCATGGTCAAAACTCATATTACCAATGACACACGGGATCGAGAAACTCCCGGGGTCCTTCAATTTTGGAGGTAGTTTATTCTAAAGAATAGCACTACTCTCATCTATCAACACTACAATTTCATGATCCTCTAGCTTTCTTTTGTTGCTCAATATTTCTTTCATGAATTTAGCATATGATGCCATTTGAGACAAAGCATCTATGAAAGGAACATTGAAGTACAACTTCTTAGGCATCTCAACAAACTTACTGAAATGCTTGGCCAACTTATCTTCACGAACCTTTGAGAAAATGGAATGGGTGGCTTGTAAGCTGGAGGAGCCTTATATGGCACGGGCTCTTGGCTCAAATGATCATCTTTTTGAGCCTTCTCCTCGTCCATAGATTCGGTCACGATCTCCATAAGCTTTGGCTCTCCCAATTCCTTACCGCTTCTCAAAAACACCGCTTTGCATTGTTCCCTTGGGTTTTTAGGTTGTCCCCAAAGATGTCCTTGAGGCCTAACCACGACGCTAACTATATGAGAAAGTTGGCTAACTTGAGTTTTAAGCATTTTAGAGTGGGTAGCAATAGTTTTCAACTTTGGAGTTGAAGCTCTTGAGGGCAATCTCAATGGCATCATTTTGTTGCTTTTGTGCAATCAAGAAGTTCTCGAGCAACAGTTCCCAAGTTCGACTTTTGAGGAGGTGGAGCCAAATTTGTAGACCCTTGTTGTGCTTGGAAACCAGGTGGATGAGAAGGTTCTTGGTTTTTATAGGAAAATTGTTGATGATCCTTCCATCAGGGGTTGTAGGTCCGAGAGTAGGGACAATTTTGAGGCCCCCATTGATTGTAATTGGCATTTGAAGCATTTGTCTATTTGATCGTCATCTCTTGTGGCACTCCATACTCATTACCTACAACAACTTGTCCCTGGTTGCCACTATCTTCACACTGATAGAGGTCACTTGGCGGGTTTGGTTGCAACAGTTGGACTTGAATGGCTAAAGCATCAAGCTTTCTCATCAGTAGGATCACCACATCCACATTGATTTTACCACCAACCTTTCTAGAAGTAGATTCACTAGCTCTCCATTGGTGGTTATTTGATGTCATTTCCTCAATCAACTAAGTAGCTTGCGTTGGCTTCTTGGTCATGATGGAACCACCCATAACGGCATCAATAGAGATCTGCATGTTAGGATGTAATGCGGAGTAAAAGGTTTGAATCAAGAGCCACGGTTGAGTTCGATTAGGAGAGCACTTTCTCTTTATCTCGTTGAAGCCTTCCCATGCTTCATATAGTGTCACTCCATCGCTTTTGAAGCTGTTAATGTCATTTCTCAGCTTGTTGATCAAATTAATAGGTTAGAACTTGGTCGAAAATCCCATCATTGAATTGTCCCAAGTAGTGAATGTACCCACTCTTTGACCATTGAGCCAACTTTTTGCTTTGCCAGAAAGACAGAAAGGGAACAATTGAAGTCAAAGTCCATCATCATCTACCCTGCTAATCTTCAGAGTATCACACTTCTATAGAAATAGAAAAATGTGCTCATTAGCATCCTTGCCTTGTAGCCCATGAAACTGATCCTCATTGATGAAAGATAGGAAGGCGGGGTTTATCTCAAAGTGTTGCATGACAAATGGCCTCTGGATGCTCTGACCAACACCACCAATGGTGGGTTTTGAGAAATCATTGATTGAACGAGTGTCATCATTTATAATTAATTCTTCTTCCTCTGTTTGTGTCTCTTCCTCTATCGGTTCCTCCTCTTGTTCCTCTAGTTGCCTTTGTTGTCTACTCTTTCTAGCTTTTGATCTTGCGCGGTTTGAATTTTTTATGTCGGCATTAAACAGGGCAAGGCATGAAGGACCTTGACTTCTTGTCATGCACAACAACAAAACTTCAAAAACAAATCAAATGCAAAGGCAATAAAGAAATAAGTTTGAACCCAAGTAACAATGCATATACACTGCTTAGTCTAACAAGTTTGCAATTCTAAAACAATATTAACTAAACTAGTCCCCGAAAATGGTGCCATAAAATTTGATATCCTCACAAGATCACGAGATTATCGAAATAGCAAAAAAATCGCATCCACAGGGACTACTGCTAATATTTTTTCTATTCACGAACTAAATTATCTAAGCTACCAATCGTTGGATGAGTGATTATATCTAAATAGCTAAATCAACCCAAAATTTTAAAATAATGATGAATATCAGGGATTAAAGACATCTAAGATTAAGGTTCACCACAATAACGATTACTGAATCGGCTGGATCATATTACTATCGTGAACGCATAGTAATGAAGACCATTTTTCCTGAGTTACCTATTATCTCCTCTAAAAGTATAACAGTGTATCTAAACTGACCAATCCCCTATTCTCATGGTTATAGTAATCAATTTAAACCCATTAAGATGTAGGACAACTATTTAATGGTCTCAAGAAAATTAAACCTACTATCGTGATTTAACGTCTACATCAATTTCTAAGCTTTTCAATAGTACAGTTTCACCTCTCGGTTCTCCACCAAATATCTAGATCATGAAAAATTTCTGATCAAGGAATTCACAAGCATTAAGAACTCTAGAAATATTATCAAAAGCAATACAACATTCACAACAATGATGAAGATCCAACCTTTATATCAGATAACCATTATTGGGCTAACCCCAATCATAGAATAAGAGAACTACTCACTCAAGATTGAAGAACACATCGCAATAATACTATTGCAACTCATGATCAAATTAGATGCAGAGAATAAAGAAAATACTCAAACCTTGATTAATATCAAAATCGATCCAAGGATGTTCTTCAAACCGTTGTTCGTAATCCTCAACAATAATCATGAACCTTCTCCAAAGTAGAGAGTAAAAATAAAGTAAAGTAAAGTAAAACTAAAACTTAATGAATCTCCATACCAAATAACCTAGGAGTGTTTAAATAGGAAACTAAAAAGCAAACCAATTAGACTAGGATTAGGAAACTTGCTAAACATCTGTTAAAAGCACATCCCTTTCTCGTGCCTGATTGGGCATAAAAACACCTACGAGTTGCCCAATCGGTAAATTTGCGGTAAGTCTCCTAGGGATCTCGCTCGATCGGGAAAGATTTCTTCATGATTTCGCCCGGTTTGGCTAATGTACAAGGGGGCACTTCTTCGACCATTTTGAACCTCTTGCGCTCAAAATTTGAAAAAGTGTAAAACACAAAAGTTGTAGCCCTTGATCTTAGCATTCCATAGCACTTTGAATTAGGTCAATCAAAGCTTGTATGTGACAGTTTGAGCCCAAATACTAAATTGTCTCCAATCTGAAAATACATGTGGAAATGCGCTTGTTTGCTTGCATTTCTTGTTTCCATCTTGTTCTCGCTCAACCACTTCACTACCCTGTAGGGACCACATCCCTCCCGCTAGGCAAAGCATGGCGGGAGTTTTAAATCGGCGCACGTACACCCCACGAAATGGATGCTTGTTATGGGGGTAAAATTGTCATTCTCTGCAATGTGCAAAATGACACAATTGGGGTGTTTGGAGTCGCCACCTTATTTTAGGAAAATTATTAAACCGTCTTTTGACTCCTTCAGTCTTTTAACCGAAGTCTAGATTCGTGGGCAGTGGTAAAAATTGGATGTGAACTACATCCAATTTGCAACGAACGACCACCACTTGCGAATTAGAGCTTTTTATAATCGATTTGGTTACGAAAGTAAATTAACCTAAATGGTTCT
>ONZA01013779.1:2633-20312 GCA_900322205.1 Kewa caespitosa | reverse complement strand
CCATTGATGATTTCATTCATAATCAGCTTTAAGTAATCACAATTGCGGTTACGATTGTTGTTAATATTTAACGATTTTTAAAGATCGATAGAGTTTGAAGCCTATTTCTCTTTCAATTGAAAAATAAATTGAAACTATTTTGTCAAATTGGATAATTTTCGTGTCTTTACAAACAATATTGATTATTTTAATCATACTCGACTTTCGAATAATAAGAACAGTTGTTGTAATTGGTGTATATATTTAATGCTTTTAAGCGTTTTAAGCGTCTTTCTCTTTCAATTGATGAACAAATTGAAATAAATTTTTTGTAACTTCATCCTAGGATTTAAGTCATCCTTGGCTTTCAATTAATAATAATCTCAATTGGAATTGTTCTTAATATTTAACGCTATTAACCGACCGTTTGTGTTTGAAGCCTATTTCTCATTTTAATTAAAAAACCAATAGAAATTATTTCATTAATTTGGATCATGTTCTGGTTAATTATAAATAATCATGGTTACTTTAATCATACTAGGCTTTCTATTAATAAGAATATTTAATATTGTACATATTTTTTGCTTTTTAACGATCGATAGCATTTTAAGCCTATTTCTCTTCCAATTTCTAAACCAATTGAAATCATTTTGTAAAATTTCATCACATTCTAGTTCGATACCATCATTTTCCATGATTTGAATCAAATTAATCTTTTAAATGATAAGAATTGAGGTTGCAAATGTTGTTCTTATTTAACACTATTTAACGATCGTTAGCATTTTAAGCCTATTTCACTTTCTATTGACAAACCGATTGAAATTATTTTATGAAATTGGACTATATTTGAATAGATATCAATTATTTGGATCATAAAAATCATACTTTGCTTGAAAATATCAAGAATTACAGTCTTAATTGGTGTTCATATTTGGCGCTTCCTAACGATCGTTAGTGTTTTAAGCGTATTTCGCTTTCAGTTGATGAACTAATTCAAACTATTTTGTAAGATTTCATCAAGTTCTTGTAATATTTCACCAATTAGATTATTTAAATCATCCTAGGATTTCAAATGATAAAGTTGAGATTGGAGTTGTTGTTCATATTTAAAACTATTAAACGATCGTTAACGTTTGAAGCCTATTTCTCTATCAATTAACGAACCAATTGAAACTATTTTTTAAATATGGGTCATGTTCTGGTTAAATATGAAAATCTTGATTCCTTCAGTCATACACTGCTTTCAAATAATAAAAATTTGGGTTGCGATTGCTGTTCGTATTTAATGCTTTTTAAAGATCGATGGGGTTTTAAGCCTATTTCTCTTTCAATTTCTAAACCAATGGAAATTATTTTTTAAAATTGGATGAAATTGTAGTTATATATCAACAATTTTAATTGTTTCAATAAAATTTGGCTTTCAAATATTAATCATTGCGGTTAAAACTGCTGTGCATATTTACCGCTTTTTTACAATCTTTAGGGTTTTAAGTGTGTTTCTCTTTCATTTGTTGAACCAATCGAAAAAATTTCTTAATAGTTCATCATGTTCTAGTTAGATATCAAATATTTTGAAGGCTTCAATCATACTAGTATTTCA
This sequence comes from Kewa caespitosa, assembly GCA_900322205.1. Lineage (NCBI taxonomy): Eukaryota > Viridiplantae > Streptophyta > Magnoliopsida > Caryophyllales > Kewaceae > Kewa > Kewa caespitosa. The sequence goes on along the minus strand of ONZA01013779.1, from coordinate 18,733 downwards.
AAAAATTAGAATTGAGGTTGCGAATGGTGTTCATATTTATAGTTACTAAACGATCGTTAGCATTTTAAGCCTATTTCTCATTCTTTTGACAAACCAATAGAAAATATTATCAGAACTAGGACTATATTTTTATCGGATATCAATAATATGGAACATGTAATCATACTCAGCTTGATAATAGTAAGAATTTCGATTGCTGTTGCTTTTCAGATTTTGGGCCATTTAACGATCGCTAGCGTTTTTAGCATATTTCTCTTTCAATTCACGAATCAATCGAAAATACTCTTTGATAATCAAAAAATGTTACAATTTCATAAAATACTTGCACTTGGGTTGTCAACTGAAAGACAAATGGGCTTAAAACGCTAATGGTAGTTCTTTTTTTTTTTTTTCTTCAGATGTGAAGTTTTATATCATTAACCAAAAGACGTCCCATAAAAACTTCACTACAAACGATAAGCCACATAGGGCTGAAGCATTAAACAGACGGAGATATCTCTCCCTAATACAATCCTTCAATCTAAAGACATGACCAACCCTAACCCTCAACATGTTTATCACACTATACACCACGTTTTTCGGTTTCAAGGCCGGCAAATGGCTCCGGAAAATTCTATTGTTCCTTTCCTTCCACAACTGATAAAGACACATCACTAAAGCAGCCAACACCACCTGCCTCCATCTTCTAGCCTTGATCCTATTAATTCTCCTAATACAACCAATCCAAGAAACTGTCTTTGAAGTGATGCCCAACATAGCCATAACACCCTGTAACATCTCAGAAACATAGGGGCATTCAAAGAATAAATGAGTATCAGTCTCAGCTGGACCCTGGCACAGATCACAAATAGGACATAGCTACATGTATCTTTGCAACCTTAGTTCTCAACTTACCTCTCACATGAATCCAAGCAATAAAGTTGCAATTGGTTATTCTTAAATTGTTCCAAACCACAAGAAACTTCTTTTCACAGTCATCACATTCCAAGGCCCTAAGATAACCATATTTAGTAGTGTATTTCCCGGAAGCACTGGCCTTCCACACAACCTGATCCTGCACATCAAAACCACCTAAAAATGCATTCCTAACCTTTAAATTTTTTTTCCAATACCAGCTGTCATCAGGCCTGGGAATGCATTTCCAGATGTCTTTCTTTTTTAGGTATATAGTGTGCACCCATTTAAACCACAAATTGTCTTCTTTACTGGCAACATCCCAAATGAGATTCACATCTAGATCCTTGCTCTAGACTGACAAATTCCTCAACCCAGCACCACCTAACTGCTTAGGATTACACATATCTTTCCATGCCACCACGACTTTCTTATGATGAGCCTCTATGCTACCCCAAATGAAATCTCAGCACAGTTTGTCAACATCTTTGATCACACATTTTGCTAAGACATATTCACTGGCCAGAACATAAACATGCCCATAAGCAGTGAATTGAGCAACGTGACTACTCCAGTATAACAAAGTGTTTGCATTCAAAGCTAAAACTCTTTTGGTTATCTTGTCTACTATGATCTCGCAATCTGAATTACTGAATCTTCTTGAAGACAGTGCAATACCCAGGTACCTGAAAGGCAAAGTCCCTTTTGAAAATCCTGATAATTATAAAAGAGAGTCTTCTATATCTCTCTTTATCGCACTAAACTCCATTTGAGACTTCTGCAAATTGACGCACAAACCAGAGACGGCAGAAAAATAATGGAATCTATCCACCAGGATCCTAACTGAACTCACATCAGCTCCACAAAAGAATAACAAATCATTTGCAAAACTGAGCTGAAACATTTTGAGAGCCTTACATCTCACATGATATTTGAACCCTCCACTAGAGATACAATTTTTCAAATACCTTGTCAAGTACTCCATCACAATGACAAAAAGCAATGGAGACATTGGATCACCTTGTTTTAGCCCATGTGCATCCTTAAAGAAGTCTTGAAATTCTCCATTCATGACCAGGGTATAAGAGGTAGTAGACAAACAAGCCATGATCGAGCCTATGATCCTTTAATGAAACACAAATTCGATTAACACTTTCTCAAGAAAAAACCAGTTGATAGTGTCATAAGCCTTTTTTTAAGTCTATCTTCATAAAACAAAGAGGACCCCACCCTTCCCATTATAGACTCTCACCAATTTCTGACTTAACAGAATATCGTGCCCAATCAGTCTACCAGCCACAAAAGCACCCTTTGATTGAATTATCAATTTGGACAGCACTCCTTTAAGCCTAGCACAAATAAGCTTAGTGATGCACTTTTAAATCACATTACAACCGGCAATAGGCCTGTAATTTACTGGCTTAGAAGGATTATCAACTTTTGGAAGCAAGGAAATAAAATAAGCTTCTATTTCTTGCAGCAGTCTATGAGATTGGAAGAATTCCTGAAGAGCAGCACGTACAGACCTCCAAATCACATCCCAAGCATCCTTGCAGAAGGTACTATTGTAACCATGGAGGTCTAGGTGCTTTATTGCTAGGGATAGCAAATAATTTTTTTTTATCTCCACATCTGAAAAAGGCTTGAGAATCTTACCATTATCCTCTGCATTCAAAATGTAACCATCAGCTGTATCTCTCAAAGGGTCATCAACCACATCCTTTTTTGTGCCCAATAAGTTCTTGAAATGCTCAACAAAGACTGACACCACCATCTCCTTATCAGTTATCAGATCACCCCCTTTCATAACCGAATGAATACCATTAGCAGCTTTCCTTTGTTTAATATTATTAAATAAAAAGGAAGTGCAATTATCACCATCATTAAGCCAAGAGATTCTACTAATCTGCTGTAGGAAATTAATATGAGCCTGGCTTAATCTAGTATACTCCTTCAAGCAAGCTTTCTCCTGACACTACAACTCAGTATTCTAGTAATCATTAATTAGAGAAGTCTGCACAGCAATAAGTCTACCCCGAGCTTCATCTTTTTGTCTTCAATGTGTGCAAACTAATATTTGCTTAGCCTCCTAAGTGCATACTTCAAAATTTTTAGATGCCTGGCCATCTTGTACGTTTGGAACCCATCTATTTGTTGATCCCACTGCTTTGTGACAATATCATTAAACTCAGGGTGTTTACCCCACATAGTAAAGTTCATGAAAGGTATCTTCCCATTACACTTATCCTCAAAAAAGGATATTACACATGGAATATGATCTGACACACCCATAGCCCCAAAGAAAGTTTCAGAGTCATGAAACACTAAACCCCATGCATTATTCACAAACACATGGTCAATTTTACTCTGCACTCTATGGTCTCCCTCCTATTTGTTTCTCCATTTATACATGACACCTTATGAGGAAGACTACACATGTCTGCACCCTGTACCCAAGAATTGATTTCCTTGATTTCTTCCCACCTCACTCTTTCACCTCCAACTCTGTCTTCAACATCATTTAAACAATTGAAATCACCACCACAAAGCCAAGGAACAGAATTCTGATAGAAATTATCCAACACCACCCACAAAACCTTCCTCTTATGGAATTCATTAATAGCATACACAAAACTGCATATGAAATCAGTTTTAGTAGCTTTACAAATAACTTTGCAATGAACCACTTGTCTATCTTAGCACAAAGCACCAACATCAAACACCTGAGGCCTCCAAAACACCCAGATTATACCTCTTTCCTTACAAACTACTTTCAACCAACCCTCCCATCTAGGGCATATTATATGGGGATACTATCTCTACTGACTTGTAGTACTTTATTTTCTAACAGTGCACACATACCCAATTTTTTATCATAACAAAACTTTCTCACCTCACACTTCTTAAGAGGCTTATTACACCATCTAATATTCCAAAAACCAATTTTATCCATAGGTATTGGGAATAGCAGTATCACCAGGCTCAATCTTGAGCCGTCCCACCGACTCAACAACATTTTGAACATCATCATTAGGTATGATCCCTTAAGTATTGGCCAGAGAAATTAAAGTAGCTTCCTGTCTAGGCCTCAGAATGGAACCACTTGACACCACTGTAAATCCATCACTCATGTCTATCTGTTCACCCCCTTGACCATCATGCATTACAACAGGTTCCACATCTGGCATGATGATAACTCCCTGAGTCACCACCAGAGCAGCTGGTCCCTGCGAAATGGACACATTCAGTTGTGGTTCAATGACATTCTGATCTCGAGCATCAGACCCTTGTGGATCAGAATTACCAATGGGCTTATTTTTCCTACATTTCTCCAACTTATGCCCAAATGCCTTGCAATGTGAGTAGTACACAAGTGTCCATTCATAGACAACCCTCTACTCCATCAAAACATCTTTTTCATTCAAAAACTTGACACAATCAGGCAAATCTTCATTCACCTTCACTTTTATCAAAGTTCTGGCATAATTAAGCCTGGTTTTCTTCAAGGTAGCTTTATCAGATTTCAAGGGCTTGCTAATAAGACTACCAATCTTGATCAAAGCCTTATTCCCCCAATACTTGATGTCCAAGTAAGGAAACTGACCTCACATCATCTTTGTTTATTTCAAGATCCTCAAGCCATTGCTTAACAATCAAAGGTTTCTCATCAAAATCATACACATCATTAGTAAAAACAACATCTTTTTTTTCCATTGTTTTAAACCTCACAAGAGATACCCCAGATTTAAGAGAAATCACCTTGTCAATCTTTGGAGCAGCCCAAATACGATTCAGGAACCCTTGCATCACCTGATATGGAGGGCTAGCACCAAGGACAAAACAAACAACAGCTTGCTTCCAATATTGGACCTCCTCCTGAAGCTCCATTTGATCAATCTTAAACAAAAACTCATCAGACTTCTTAGTTTCAACATAGCAAAGTTTCATGCCCTCAGCATTCTTATTAACAAGGTCTTCCCACCTCCTCCCTTGTTGCCAGCTTCATTAGGAGAACGTTCATCACATGTAAACCATCTTCGAGGAGGAGGCTTATCAGAAAAACTTCTCCTTTGAGGAATAGTAGCCATAGGAGTAACGCTACTCTCTGCAGGTTGAGTTTTAGCTTGCACTCCTGCATTAACAGCAACATTTGTGTTCTGTGCCTGAAGAACATATCCAAGATCAGACCTTTCAACCTTGACAACACTCCCTCCACAACCTTGTACTCCCTCCACATTTCCAAGTTGAGAACATTGAGTACTTTGACCCTGGCCTAAATGTCCCAGCTGTTGATTTTGAGAATTTGAGAAACGATAGTTGTATTTATTTGGTTTGTCTGCCTAAAGTTACCATTATTTCTTGCCTGTCAACTTCTTTACCCCCTGGCCATAGCTAAGGCACATTGAATATGTCAGAAGACGACACTGAACTCGAGAGAATAATCTCTCTCTATGGTTTCTCCCTCCATCGTTAAAAAGCATTAAATTTGAGAAGCAATTGCAACCGCAATTCTAATTATATGAAAGCCTAGCATGATTGAAATCATCAAATTTTTTTAATTCTAACCAAGTCATCAAGATTGATGGTATCTAACCCAAACATGATTCAGTTTGGAAGCTAACTACAATTGATTCGTCAATTGAAAGAGAAATAGGTTTGATACGCTAATGGTCGTTAGAAAGCATTAAATGTGAAAGCCAAGTATGATTAAAATAATCATCATTTTTTTAAACTAACAAGAATGAGATCCAATTTTACAAAAGATTTTCAATTGGTTTTTCAATTGAAAGAGAAATAGGCTTAAGACATTATCGATTGTTAAAAAGCAACAACTATGAAAAGCAATTGCAATCGCAATTCTTATAATTAAAAAGCCTAGTATGGTTTTCATGATCAACATTGGTTGTATCTAACCAAAAAATATTCAATTTTAAAGAAAAAGTTTCAATTTGTTTTTGATTGAAAAAGAAATACGCTTAATACACTACAATCCTTAAAAAGTAGTAAATATGAACAACAATTCAACCTGAAATTCTTGTTATTTTAAAGCCAAGTATGATAAACATGCTCAATATTTTTGATATAAAATCAACACTTTCCCAATTGAAAAAATTTCATTTTATTTGTTTCGTCAATTAGAAAAGAAATGGGCTTAAAACGATAAGGATTGTTATACACTGTTAACTATTAAAAGCAATTGCAAACGTAACTTTCAGTATTTGAAAAAAAAATTCGATAAAAATGATCAAAAATTTTTGTATCTCGTCCAAACATGTCCCAATTTGAAAAATAGATTTTATTTCTTCGTCAATTGAAAGAGAAATAGGCTTAAAACGGTAATGATCGTTTAACAACATTAAATTTGAACAACAATTACAGTGGCAAGTATCATTGTTTGAAAGCCTAGGATGATTTCAGTAACCGTAAATTTTTATATCTAACCAGATGATGATGCAATTTTAAATAATAGTTTCAATTGGTTCATGAATTGAAAGAGACATACGATTAAAACGTTAACGATCGTTAAAAAGTATTCAATATGAATTACAACCACAAATTTAAATATTTTAATGCTGAGCATGATTAAAACAATAAACATTGTTTATAAATAACCATAACGAGATCCAATTTTAAAAAATAATTTGAATTGGCCTTTCAGTTGAAAGAGAAATAGGCTCAAAACACCATCGATCGTTAAGAAGCGTTAAATATGAATTGCAGTTGCAACCGCAAGTCTACTTACATGAAAGCCGATTATGATTGAAATCATAATAATTAGTTATATGTAAACATAACATGATCCAATTTGAAAAAAGTAGTTTCAATTGCTTTGCCAATTGAAAGAGAAAAATGCGTGTAACACTAACGATACTCAAAAAGCGCTAATTATGAAAAACAATTGCAACAGAAATCCTTTTTTTTTTGGTAAAGCCAATTATTATTCAAATGATCAATTTTGTTGGTATATAATATGAACATGTTCCTGTTTTACAAAATAGTTTCATTAAATTAGTCAATTTAAAGAGAAATACGCTTAAAATGCAAACGATCGTCAATAAGCGTTAAATATGAATAGCCATTGCATTCGCAATTCTCATAATTTAAAATACTTGTGTGATTAAATTGATAAATAATGGTGGTATATAATACAATAATATTTTGATGTCAAAATAGAATTGTAGTTGCTTTGTCAACTAAATGACAAATAGTCTTAAAACACAAACGATCGTTAAAAAGAGTGAAATGTGAAAAAGCAATTGCAACCACAATTCCAATTTTGAAATCCTAGTATGATTGAAATTATCAATTTTTTTTAATTCAAACAATAACATGATCCAATTATAAAAAATAGCTATAATTTGTTAGTCAACTGAAAGAGAAATACACTTAAAACAATAACAATCGTTAAAAAGCGTTAACCATGACAGGCAATTGAGGCCATTATTCATTTTATTTAAAAGTCAAGTATGATTGAAATCATCAAAGTTGATGGTATCGAACCAAAACATGATCAAATTCTGAAAATAACTACAATTGATTCGTAAAATTGTAAGAGAAATAGGATTAAAACTGTTACGATCATTAACAAGCGTTATATATGACAAATTACAACCACAAATCTTCATATTTGAAAACTAAGTATGATAAAAATAATAAGTTTTTTTTTTATAACTAACCAGAATGATATACAATTTTACAAAAGAATTTCATTTTTTTTTAAATTGAAAGAGAAATAGGCTTAAAACACTATCGATCGTTAAAAAGCAATAAATATGAAAAGCAATTGCAACTGTAATTCTTATAATTTGAATGCCCAATATGATTGAAATGCTCAATACTGGTTGTATCTAACTAGAACATGTTCCAGTTTAAAATAATAATTTCATATGGTTCCTCAATTAAAGGAGAAATACGCTTAATACGCTACAATTGTTAAAATGCAGTAAATATGAACAAAAACTCAACCTGAAATTCTTTTTATTTTAAAGCCTAGTATGATTTATGTGATCAATAGTATTGCTATCAAATCAGCAATTTTCCAATTCAAAAATGTAAGTTTAATTGCTTTGTCAATTGAAAAATAAATAGGCTTAAAACGATGAGGATCGTTAAACAACATTAAATATGAAAAGCAATTGCAACCGAACAGCTTATTATTTAAAAAAAAAGTTCGATTGAAATCCTCAAAATTTTTGGTATATTTTAAAAATATGTCCCAATTTTAAAAACAGATTATATTGGTTTATCACTCGAAAGAGAAAAAGGCTTAAAACGCAAACGATGCTTCAGTAGCGTTAAATGAAAACAACAATTGCAGTTGCAAAAATTTTTGTTTGAAAGCCAAGGATGATTCAATAACCATAATTGTTTACATCAAACCAGAACATGATGCAATTTTGAATAATAGGTTCAATTGGTTCACGAATCGAAAGAGAAATAGGCTTAAAACGCTAACGGTCGTTTAATAATGTTAAATATGAACACCAATTGAAGGCGCAAGTATTATTGTTTGAAGGCTTAAAATGATTTCAACAACCGTAGTTGTTTTTATCTAACCAGAAAATGATGCAATTTTAAATAATAGTTTCAATTGGCTAATCAATTGAAAGACAAATACGCTTGAAACGCTAACGATCGCTAAAAAGTGATAAATATGAACACCAATTACAACCGCAATTTGTAATATTTGTAAACCAAGTGTGATTAAAATAACCAATTTCATTAATAAATGACCAAAATGATATCAAATTTCACAAAATAATTTCAATTGGTTTTTCAATTGACAGAGAAATAGGCTTAAAACACTTTCGATTATTAAAAAGCTTTAAATACGGACAACAAATGCAATCGGAATTCTTCTTACCTGAATGCCGATTATGATTGAAATCATCAAAATTGGTTATATCTAACAACAACAAGGTCAAATTGAAAAAAATAATTTTAATTACTTTGCCAATTGAAAGTGAAATACGCTTAAAACGCCAATGATTGTCAAAAGCGTTAAATATGAATAGCAATTGCAACATAGATTCTTTTTACCATGAAGCCAAGTATGATTGAATTGATAATTTGTTTTGGTATGTAACCGGAAAATTTTAACTTTTGATAAAATAGTTTGAATGGGCTAGTCAATTTAAAGAGAAATACGCTTAAAACGTAAACGATCGTTAATAAGCTTTGAATTTGAACAACCATTGCATTCAAAATTCTATTTATTTAAAATTCATGTGTGATTAAATTGTTAAAAAATTGGTGGTATATAATCGAATAATTTTTTTATTAAGAAAAATAGTTGGGGTTGGTTCGTCAACTGAGAGACAAATAGGCTTAAAAGCTAATGATTGTTAGAAAGTGTTAAATGTGAAAAGAAATTGCAACCGCAACTCAGATTATTTAAAAGCCTAGTATGATTGAAATCATCAATATATTTGAATTCTAACCATAACATGGTCCAATTATAAAAAATAGTTATAATTTGTTCGTCAATTGAAAGAGAAATAAGCTTAAAACCATAACGAACATTAAAGCATTAAACATGAAAGGCAATTTAGATCGTAATTCATTTTATTTGAAAGTCGAGTGTCATGTAATTCATAAATATTGATGGTATCTAACCCAAACATGATCCAATTCTGCAAATAACTGCAATTGATTCATCAATTGAAAGAGACATAGGCTTCAAACGCTAACCATCGTTAAAAAGCGTTAAATATGAACACAAATTACAACCGCAATCTTTAATATTTGTAAGCCAAGTATAATTAAAATAAACCATTTTGGTTATAACTAACCAGAACAATTTCCAATTTTAAAAAATAAATTCAATTGGTTTTTCCATTTATAAGAGAAACAGGCTTAAAACAGTGTCATTCATTGAAAAGCGATAAATATAAAAAACAACTGCGACCGCAATTCTTATAATTTAAAACCCCAGTAAGATATAAATTATCAATCTTGGTTGTATGTAACCAGATATGCTCCATTTTTAGTTAAAAGTTTCAATTGGTTTGTTAATTGAAAGAGAAATACGCTGCAATCGTTAAAAAGCAGTAAATATGAAGAACAATTCAACCTGAAATTCTTGTTATTTTAAAGCCGAGTATGGTTTATATGATTAATATTATTGATAAAAAATAATAAATTTCAAATCTTCAAAAATGTAAGTATAATTAGTTCGTCAACTGAAAAAGAAATAGGCTAAAAACGATGAGGATCGATAACCACCGTTAACTATGAAAAGTAATTGCAACCGTAATTCATATTATTTGAAGATAAAGTTTGATATAAATTATAAATATTTTTTGTATTTTTTTAAAAACATGATTCAATTAAAAAATTATATTCTATTGGTTCGTCAATTGAAAGACAAATAGGCTTAAAACGCTATCGATCGTTTAAAAGTGTTAAATATGAACAACAATTGCAGTCGCAAGTATTATTGTTTAAAAGTGTAATATAATTTCAACAATCATAATTGTTGGTATCTAACCAGAAAATGATGCATTTTTAAATAATAGTGTCAATTGGCTCATCAATTGAAAGAGATATACGCTTGAAACCCTAACAATCGTTAAAAAGCGTAAAATATGAAAACAAATTACAACCGCAATTTTTAATACTCAATTTTGTTGATATATAACTGCAATGAGATCCAATTTTACAGAAGATTTTTAATTTCTTTTTCAATTGTAAGACAAATAGGCTTAAAACACTATCGATCGTCAAAAAGCGCTAAATATGAACAGTTATTGCGACAACGATTCTTCTTACATGAATGCCAATTATGATTGAAATCATCAAAATGGCTTATATATAACCAGAACATGATCCAAGTTGATAAATTATTTTCATTTGCTCTGCCAACTGAAAGTGAAATACGCTAAAAACGCTAACGATAGTCAAAAAGCCTTAAATATGAAAAGCAATTGCAACCCAAATTCTTTTTATCGTGAAGCCAAGTATGATTGAATTGATAAATTTGGTTGGAATCTAACCTTAAAATTTTCCCTATTTATTGAAAAGTTTCAATGGCCTAGTCAATTTAAAGAGAAATACGCTTAAGACGCAAACGACAGTGAATACGTGATAAATATTAACAGCCATTGCATTCACAATTCTCGTTATTTAAAAGCCGTGTGTGAGTAAACAAATAAATATTTATGGTATATAGTTGATTAATTTTTTGATTTCAAAAACAATTGTGGTTGGTTCGTCAACTAAAACACAAATAAGCTTAAAACACTATCGATCGTTAAAAAGCGTTAATTGTGAAAAGCAATTAAACCACTATTCTAATTATCTGAAAGCCTAGTATGATTGAAATCATCATTGTTTCTTAATTCTAACCATAACATGATTGTATTATAAAAAATAGTTATAATTTCTTCGTCAATTGAAATAGAAATATGCTTAAAACAATAACGATGGTTAAAAAGCGTTAAACTTGAAAGGCAATTGCGACCGTAATTCATTTTATTTAAAGTTGCATATGATTGAGAACATCAAAATTGATGGTATCTAACCAAAAAATGATCCAAATCTAAAAATTACTGCAATTGGTCTGTCAATTGAAAGAGATATGGGCTTTAAACGCTAACGATCGTTAAAATGCATCAAAAAATATGAACACAAATTACAACTGAAATTGTTAACATTGTAAAGGCAAGTATGATTCAAATAAACCCATTTTTGTTATATCTCTCCAGAACAAGATCCAATTTTACAAAAGTATTTCAATCGGTTTTTCAATTGAAAGAGTAATAGGCTTAAAACACTGTCGATTGTTAAAAAGCGATAAATATGAAAAACAATGGAAACTGCAATTCTTATAATTTGAAGGCCCAATAAGATTAAAATGATCAATATTTGTTGTATCTAGCCAGAACATGTTCCTTTTTAAAAAATAGTTTCAATTGGATCGTCGATTGAAAGAGAAATATGCTACAATTATCAAAAATCAATAAATATGAATTCAACTAGAAATTCTTGTTATTTTAAAGCTGAATATGGTTTATATTAGAAATAATTTTGATACCGAATGAAAACATTTCCAAATTAAAAAATGTAAGTTTTACTAGTTCTTCAATTGAAAAAGAAGTTGGCTTCAAACGATGAGGATCGACAAACAACTATGTCTAAAATGGGACCAGACCGACAGCCATCAGAAAGTAAGAAGCCCACATAACATAATCAGGGCCTTGCACCGACTATCCAATGGACCATGGACTAAACGGCCAACCTTTTCACAATTACAATTCCCTGCGTCCCTGATGCCAATTGAACTATGAGCTAGAAGTCTTTTCACTTTCTATAACTTCCAAAAAGCAAATGCAACCGTTACTCTTACTATTTTAAAATGTAGTTCGATGGAAATGATAAATATTTTAGGTATCTGTTCAAAAAAATGTTCCAATTCGGAAAATAGATTCTATTAGTTTGTCAATTGAAAGAGAAATAGGCTTAAAACGCTGACGATCACTTAATAGCATTAAATATGAACAACAATTGTAGTCGCAACTATTATTGTTTGAAAGCCCACGATGATTTCAATAAGCGTAAATGTTTGTATCTAACCAGAAAATGATGCAATATAAATAATATTTTCAATTGGCTCATCAATTGAAAGAGATATACGCTTCAAAAGCTAACGATCGCAAAAAAGCATTAAATATGAACACCAATTACCACAGTAATTCTTAATATTTGAAAGCAAAGTATGATTTGAACAATCACTTTTTTTATAAATAACAAGTACATGATCCAGTTTTTACAAAATAAATTCAATTGGTTTTACATTTGAAAGAGAAATAGGCTTAAAACTTTATTGATCGTCAAAACGCGTTAAATATGAACAACAATCGCAACCAAAATTCTTCTTGCTTGAAAGATGATTATTTTTAAAATCATCAAAATTGGTTATATCTAACCACAACATGATCCAATTAGAAAAAATAATCCCGATTGCTTTTCCAATTGAAAATGAAATACGCTTAAAAGTGTTAAATATGAAAAGCAATTGCAACAGAATTTATTTTTATCATGAAGCCAAGTATGATTGAATAGATCAATTTTGTTGGTTTCTAACCTAAACATATTCCCTTTTTATAAAACAGTTTCAATGGGCTAGTCAATTTAAAAGAGAAATACGGTTGAAACGCAAACAATCGTTAATGAGCGTTAGACATGAATGGCCATTACATTCATAATTCTCATTATTTGAAAGCAAAATATTGGTGGTATATAATAAAATAATGCTTTAATTTCAAAATTATTTGCGGTTGGTTTGCCACGGTAAGACAAGCAGGCGTAAAACGCTATCGATCGTTAAAAAGCGTTAGATGTGCAAAGCAATTGCAACCGCAATTCTAATTATTTGAAAGCCTAGTATGATTGAAATAATCATAATATTTGAATTCTAACCATAAAATAATCCTATCATAAAAATAAGTTATGATTTGTTCGTCAATTGAAGTAGAAATACGCTTAAAACAATGACGATCGTTAAAAAGCAAAAAACATGAAAGGCAATCGCAACCTTAATTCATTTTATTTTCAGTTGAGTATGATTTATATCATCAAAATTGATGGTATCTAACTCAAAAATGATCCAAATCTGAAAATAACTGCAATTGATTTGTCAATTGAAAGAGACATGGGCTTAAAACGCTAACCATCGTTAAAATGCGTTAAGTATGAAAACAAATTACAACTGTAATTCTAAAAGTTTGAAAGCCAAGTACGATTCATAAAATCCATTTTGGTTATATCTCACCATAACGAGATCCAACTTTACAAAATAATTGCAATTAGATTTTCAATTGAAAGAGAAATAGGTTTAAAACACTATCGATGGTTAATAAGCGAAAAATATGAAGAAAATTGCAACAGCAATTCTTATAATTTGAAAGCCCAGTAAGATTAAAATGATCAATATTGGTTGTATCTAACCAGAACATGTTCCTAATTCAATGAATAGTTTCAATTGGTTCGTCAATTGAAAGAGAAATATGCTACAACCGTTAAAACTCAATAAATATGAACAACAATTCAACCGTATATTCTTGTTATTTTAAAGCCGAGTATTGTTTATATTATAATATTTTTGACACCAAATAAAAGAAATTTCCAATTTCTAAAATGTTAGTTTTATTAGTTCGTCAATTGAAAAAGAAATAGGCGTCAAACGATAAGGATCGATAAACACCGTTAACTATGAAAAGCAATTGCAACATGTTCCAAATTTTTAAATAGATTATTTTGGTTCCTCAATTGAAGAGAAATAGGCTTAAAACGCTAACGAGAACTAAATAGCATTAAATATGAACAACAATTGCAGTTGCAGGTATTATTGTTTCAAAGCCTAAGATGATTTTAATAACTATAATTGTTTGTATCTAACTAGAAAATGGTGCAATATAAATAATAGTTTCGATTGGCTCATCAATTGAAAGAGATATACGCTTGAAACGCTAACGGTCATTAAAAAGCGTTAAATATGAACACCAATTACAACAGCAACTTCTAATATTTGAAAGTAGAGCATGAAAATAGTAATAAATTTTGTTGATAATTAACCAGTACAAGATCCAATTTTTTCAAAAGAAATTCAAATGATTTTTTAATTGAAAAAGAAACAGGATTAAATTATTGTCGATCGTCAAAACGTGTTAAATATGAATAGCAATTGCAACCGAAATTCTTCTTGCTTATTAAAATAATGATTAAAATCATAAACTTTTGTTATATCTAACGAGAACATGATCCAATTTGAAAAAATGGTCCCAATTGCTTTCCCAATTGAAAGTAAAATACGCTTAAAACGGTAACGATCGTTCAAAAGTGTTAATTATGAAAACCAATTGCAACAAAAATTCTTTTTATGGTAATGCCAAGTTTTATTGAATAGACAAATTTTGTTGGTTCCTAAGTAAACAAGTACCCTTTTTATAGAATAGTTTCAATGGGCTAGTCAACTTAAAAGAGAAATACGCTTAAAACGCAAATGATCATTAATGAGCGTTACATATGAACAACCATTGCATTAAAAATTCTAGTTATTTAAAAGTCGTGTTTGATTAAATTGATGAAAATTGGTGGTATATAATCAAATAATGTTTTGATTTCAAAAATAGTTGTGGTTGGTTCGTCACCTTATGAATAATAGTTATAATTTGTTCGTCAATTGAAATACAGAAACGCTTAAAACTATAACGGTTCTTAAAAAGCGTTAAACATGAAAGGCAATTGTGACCGTAATTAATTTTATTTAAAGTCTAGTATGATTGAAATCATCTTAATTGATGGTATATAACCCAATAATGATCCGAACGTGAACATAAATACAATTGATTTTTCAATTGAAAGAGATATGGGTTGTAAACGATAACGATCGCTAAAAACGTTATATATGAACACAAATTTCAACTCAAACTATTTACATTTGAAAGCCAAGTATGATTCAAATAATCCACTATTTTTTAAAAATTACCGGAATTAGATCAAATTTTACAAAAGATTTTCAATCGGTTTTTCAATTGAATGGGAAATAGTCTTCAAAAGCGATAAATACGAAAATGAATTGCAACCGCAATTCTTATAATTTGAAAGCCTAGTATAATTTAAATGATCAATCTTGGTTGTTTCTAAACAGATCATGTTCCTTTTAACATAATAGTATCAGTTGGTTAGTCAACAGAAAGAGAAATATGCTACAACATCCAAAAAGTAGTAAATATGAACAACAATTCGACCCTAAATTCTTGTTATTTGAAAGCTGGGTATGGTTTATATGATAAATATTGCTGATTACAAATAAAAAACTTTCCAGTTTCAAAATTTAAGTTTTATGAGTTTGGCAACTGATAAAGAAATAGGCTTCTAACGATGAGGACCAACAAACAACGTTAACTATGAAAAGCAATTGCAACCTTAATTCTTATAATTTGAAAATGGATTCTAGATGGAAATGATAAATATTTTTCGTATCTGTTAAAAACATGTTCCGATGGTGTATATCAATTCTATTAGATCATCAATTGCAAGAGAAATAGGCTTAAAATGCTAACGATCACTTAATAGCATTAAATATGAACAGCAATTGCAATCGCAAGTACTATTGTTTAAAATCCTAAGATGATTTCAATAACCGTAAATTTTTGTATCTGACAAAATAATGATGCAATGTAATTGATATTTTCAGTTGCCTC
>ONZA01013777.1:0-20267 GCA_900322205.1 Kewa caespitosa | reverse complement strand
AAAAGCCAAGGTCGTGAGTGGCCAAGAGGGCCCACTTGGAGACTTGGGATCTCAACAGCAAATGCGAAGGTTGCTTAAAACCGGCCGACCGATAGGCAAAATAAATTCAAATAGTTTAGTTCTGATCTGAGTAGGCTCATAATAGGGAATACTCTAACCCCGCGGAGCTAAAGACCCGAGTAAGAAAATTTTGGAGATCACAAAGATGCCTACCTTTGTAGTCGGTTTCTTTTTGCATTTTTGACTATTTCACTTCCGCCCTCCTGAATTAATTTGTCGACCATCTTCTAAATTCACTTGGTAGCAATTTCCTAGCATCTATATCCCCTTTCAAAACACAAACATGAGAATAATAAGTGAAATATCTCTTTGATTGAAATTATTCTAGTTATGTTACAAACTCCTATGTGGTAGTCAACCTAAAAAGTAGTCTTCCTACCGTACCAGAATGTCTATTCTCTAGTGAAGAAAGCTTCCCCAGAAGCAACGACTCCCGCCAGATAGCGGCCCCTTTCTTTCTTTCAAAACCTCGTGGACGGAATAAATAAGGGATGTTTTAAAACAGGGCACTAAAGGCTCGCGACTAATTCCTTTGCTACTTCGTGGGATGGGGACTAGATCGAAAGCTTAAGCGCTACGGGGATCAAATAAGAGAATAAAAGAATTCATTTAAGACAAGAACTAAAGGAAAGCTGCGTATTCTCAGAATTCTACCTTTAGCTTTTACTCTCTTTAGCCATCAGCTGGATCTGTGGAATCTGATACGGATCAGATCCAATTAGACCGGACCGGGACTGACGTTCCGTGAAGGTCAATAGTCATGTGCAAAGTTTTGTTAAAAAGGCTTCCATTTCATTAATTAGGACATATTCTCGAAAACCTAATGCAAGAGCCTACCCTGGTTGCAAACACTTATCCATGATTGTCTGCAGGTTTGGTGTGTGCAAGGCTGGTGTTGTGTATAATTTTAGGTATTTACAGGGACAAGCGGATGGTGGTTTATCCAAGGAAGGGCATGACTACTAGTGATGGTTATAGTTATTGCTGGTTGGGTGGGTTGGTTGTGTACAATGTGCAAGGAAATGGTAGGTTGTGTGAGGGGACGTGTGTACACTGTTAAATACATATGAGTTGTGGCTTGTTGTTGTTTAAAGATCTATGAATTTTTTGGTAAATGCTAGTGTAATTGATTTTTGGTAGGTTCACAAGTGACGAGGTTGGTGGTGGGTGTAGATGAAATGGCGCTAAGTACAGCAGCGATGTCACTATGGGCAGGTGGTATATGCAGATGGAATGGAGGTATGTAGAGGGGATGATTTTGTGTATGACATGGGTGTTAGTGGAGGAATGCATACGATCAGGGTGGATTTGTACATAGTTAATTAATGATCTAGTGTAAAAATCAACTCGTAGTCAGTGAATTTCTTGTAATTTGTGATATTTGTAACATTTGGCAATGTATTAAGCTAGGGTGCTTTTTTTATCGCATATTTATCTTAGAAGTTTATCAATGGCCAAATGTGTTTGTAATTAAGGAATGAATCCCTTGTGTTTAGTATCTATGACATCTTGTGGGAGTGAAGTGAAGGCGACAATTAGTTATGCAATGAGAGTTGTAAGTTCCTTGAAAGTCAATACAAGAAGCTACAAAAGGAGCTGGTTCTGTTGAGGCTAAAGTTGACGTAACCAATACCAAAAAAGATATGACATGTAGTAAGTTCAGTTGGTAGAAGGTCTTGAAGTGTGTATATTATCTTACTACTATGAATATAGCTCTCAAAATTTAAAACAATATTTTTTTTTTAATTTTTTTTTAACATCTTTCAGGTCACTACATGCTACTTGAAGCAATGAATCTATTTACAATCATGTGAGATGGCGCAAGACAATATTTGGACCATGTATCACTATTAAGCTAGCAAGAATGTTAGGCTAGAAGTAGTTTGTGAAGTTACGAATCAACAACCTTTTGATTTTGGAGCTTAGGCCATCAACAACCTTTTGATTTTGTAGTCCAGTAGAGGACTAAGACGGCCCAAATGGCCAACAAATCATCTGAAAGAGACCAACTCTGCATCAGACTTCACAATTTCACTTCAAAATATGCAAGGCTCTTTATTACTCGGAACTTCCATTGCTTGACTGGGCTTTATAGGTCCTGGAATCAATTGGAAGACTATCTTCTTAAAATCCCGTGAAAATGAAGTCCACTTCGACTATTAAGAAGGATCCTTTGCCTTCCACTTCTAAGGGAAGGGAAGTTCACGTATCAATCAAAAGCCTTGATCAAGTAGGAACTCCACTGAACTTGGCATCACGCTATCACAAGTTCTGAACAAATTGTTGAAGAGGAACCTCATCACGTTACTCGGGCCTTTTCTATTTTTTTAACACCACTAGATTATACCCCCACCAAATTTTCCTACCCCGGGAAAGATAATGCAATGGGATTTGCAACGACAACACTGAAGAAATATACTTTTCTTGTGTCAACAACTGGGAAGAAAGTGATGCCGAGATAAGTCACCTCACCCACATGAGTAAGGCCTTCAATCTGGCCATTTGGGAAAGTCTTATGACCATCACCAGCAAACTGAATAAAAGTACAACTGCCACCAGAGAGAACAAAGTGATGCATCCCATCATCCCGTAGCTGCAAAGAACTCGGGTTGATATCACAATATGGAATTTGATATCTACATCGTGAGAGTTAGCAAAAGGCAATATCCAAGCCTTAAGCAACATGAATCTAAGGGAAGATACCACCCGCGAACATGTAGTGAATTTTCTAATCCCGGAAAAGTCGCCAAGTACAATCAACTTCACATAAAAGGATCTTCCGCCTGAAGGTAGCCATCATAACCACCCAGTGTACCTGATAGTGAATGTTGTAGATTTTATTTGCCATTCAATTGACAATTGCTCCGCAGTCAACTTATCTGATGTATGTACACCACATAAGTTAGGAATAAATCGCACTAACATAAGACCTGCACCCTAGTATCATTAGGTCTATGAGAACTCCAAGAAGACCACTCTCATAACAATTCTCATTAATGTTAGAATAGTCTAATAGAGAGGAAGGTCTTATTCTACGTTTTCTACACAGGTGCCTTCTTCAACCTGCTGTTAGTTTGTTGGTGGTTCATGAGTGTAATGAAGTACCATCTAGTCTACAACAAAAGGTCAAGATGGTGGTAGCGGGAGTTATCATTGTTTTAGAAACACCTCCCTCAAAGGTAGTTGTGACTATCCCAGCCCCCTATCTTGGAAATTAAGCACGAACGTATGTGGGGATTCTCAAAAGTAGCTTCCATCAAGAGGGATGAATTCTTCTTGAGTTCGACCCACACTCCAACTTAAACGCCCACACCATGCTCATGATACAAGGTTTCTTCCCAGACTGGGACTAGGAGTTCGATCTCCGGATCCCTTTTGAGCAGGACAGAAGCTACTCCTTTGAGCTATGATATGTGCCAGAAACAAGGGATGTTAAACAAATAGCAATAGAAAAGGCTCTCACCAAGAAGATGGGTAAAAAATAGATAGCATTGTTGAAACTGTATCCTCATACACTTAAAGGACATGTATCGCGAGGAGGGGACACCAAACACTTTCTCATACTATGGATTTCCATAACCACAATATATACATGAGTCAAGGCTACTTGTTTTGGCATTCAAATCTTGGATGATTACTTCCCTCTAAAAGAATATAGTGAACACAAAACGTTGACCATGAAGGATTGGATGCATAATATTGCAAATTCCTTCCAGGTACTCTTAAACATTTAAAAGGAAACAATGATTTCTAAGATAGAGTCGGAGAACATTCTCCACCTTCAACAACAAGGCTTCGACCCCTGTGTCTCATTTTCACCAATCAGTGATACAATCCAAGGTTGGAGACTAAAAATGAAATGATACAATCAAGAGTGGCAGCAATTAACATTTGCAGCGTGCAAGGGAAAAATGATTGAAGATAGCAATGATGAAGACGAGACATAACCATTCCTACAGCCATCGATAGATCATGAGTCTGTCTACAAAGGTGAGTTTCAATGTGCACTGATCTCAGAAGATAGGAAAACTATAAATCCCTTGACAAAAGCAAAGGAAGAATCACTAACTGACGGAAAGCGTCTTGAGAATACAGTATTCCAAAGTTGCACTATGCAATTTTGGAAAACTCTTAAAAGACTTCAAAGAGGGAAGAGAGACAATATCCAAAAAAGTCCTTCCTAGCCATAGCCCTCAGAGAAAAAGAGCTCATTAATGGGTACATGTCTACAAGCCCATGGAGCGTTGAGAGATACAAGAGGGTGATCTTTGTCCTGAAGAAAGAATCGATGATATCACCACGTCGACGTGGGAAACATCAACCCAATTAATCAAGCCCACATTGTTAAAATGATCGACCCAAGGGCTTTATGAAACACATGTGTTTGAATTGAATCCAACATTTTGACTATCTTGGACCATGTCAAATCAAGAAATACAATTCCTAATTGCCTTGATTAGATGGTAAGTTCATATATTTATCATTCAACAATCTAGGACAAGTGTGAACACCCTTGTGGCCCCTTGGCCTATGCCATTGAAAACCTCTTGGACCCATTGTTCTCAATTTGACATCATTCATCAAAATAACCAAACTACGTACGTCCTCATTGTGCACACCATAGACATGTACACGACCCTATCAAGGATCCAACCCAATTTATCAACATCAATCACGCAAGTCATGAGAGATTTCAAACAAAAATTAAACTTTTCTTATTTGAGCTCATAAAACAAATAGGATTCCAAAGGAAAATAAAATTGCATGAAAGTAACGTTAACTAAACCTATAATCCTAAAATAATCATTGGTCCTAATAAGGCTAGCGTTCCTAGTCTAATATACCTTGAGCTTGGGCCCACCACTAGAAGAAGATTCAATATCATTGGGCTTTGCTCCATCTATAAGAACATTCTTCTTGGACCTAGGCCTCCACACCATTCACAACTTGGTCCTCTTCTTTTCAGCAACTACCTTACCAGTAGACATTTCAGCCTTCCTCTTACAAACTGGGCCCACGAAAAGCTCCTAAAGTCACGCCTGCAACACGATGCCTCAGCCTAAGAAAGCCTGCAAAGAATATGCATGAGTTATGTTTTTCTCATCTAGCAGGAACAATTGTTAATGACGCACAGCGATAATTCAAGTCATCAACTCGATGTAATACAGAAACAACATCTGGACCAAAATACCTCTGGGTGGTCTCCAAGGGAACCCAAAAGTGGGCCCAACTCTCGATGATTCTAGCACTTATCAAAAATAGTTCAAGAGAAGTAAACTTATGGAATGACACTCTAAGAACCATCCCAGACTGTCTCAACACCTGAACTAGGAAGTAATAGGAGAACTGGCGTAGTCCCAACTGGCGAACCTGGGGAAATCACCGATCCTCTATAACAAATGCCTTATTCTTCCACCAATCAATGATCCATCTATTCAGAAGACTTTCTGATAGAAATGAATCCACTACGACTGTGATCTAAAAACACATCGACATGACATAGATGGCAGTAAGATTGGGGGACATAGCTCAGTATGTGAGGAGGGTCGCAAACCATCCTCAATCACTCTCTAAACTTTAGTCTTTAAAATTGCAATATTAATATTAAAGCATACAATTTTTTTGAGAAAGAAGGTATTACCATCAGCAGGATACGAATCACAGAAAGAGAACCAGGTGGCTTTGTTTTCAATCTATCCTGGCAATGTATAGTCTCTGCGACGATCATGGACATGGGGGAGAAATGTCCCTATAGTGATTCTAGCACTAACAATAGACTGGCATACCCATGGTTTTCATGGGGAGAGACTAACTGATAATGAGCCAATAAGAACAACACTAACAATCGCCTCCTATACCTCCTAAGAATCACATCAACAAAGGAATCTCACTTGGCAAAGATATTAATCAATTTCATAAGTTAACCACTTGATATATCACAATACCCTAGCATTACTAGAACTAAACCCAAACAGTTTGCCATACGCATAGTCTATAGATAATATGGAGCGAATAGAAGCAAGAGTTGTGGGATACCCCAGTAAAGCAGCAAATTCCTCAGGCAAAGGACAAAAACAACGTGTCGATCGATAGTCCAGGTCTGTCGATCGACCGCTGTTGATGTGTTGTTTCGCTGACAACTTTTTTCGTGGCTTTTTGGATGATTCCTAGTCCTACGCGGGCACTTTCCATACGTGGATCCTAATTTTACCCGTTATCCTACAGCTTCTATAATTCCTTGCTTTGAGTCATTCCCTAGAGGTAATAGGATTGGAGTCAATTAAGAACACCTTTTCTAATTAGCACAATAATTAATTGAAGTTTCTCCTATCGGCAAAATGGCCAACGTTTTTCATTTTTGCATAACTAAGCTGCTTAGATTTTGATAATGAATACGATGAAATAAATTGTTTCTAGAATGGAAATAGTTCAAAAATATCAAAAACGTATTACATATGCATGAAAAATGTTTTCAAAACTGCATCCATGCTACAAATTCCTGTTACCCACAAAATTAGGGCGCTCAAGACCATATGTCTCGATTATTTGCGACTCCGAGAATTGATCAGGAGTTAGAGAAGAGCGACGCAGACCATAGCTGAATTCCCATGACCCCTGAGTTGTCATGAATGGACCTTCCGATATATACCAACCTCCAAGCATCATGTCCGCCATGGCACCCAGCCCATAAATACTTCACGATATATTGGTAGGGGACATCTCACCAAGAACACCAAAGAATTTCTTTATTGCCTAATTAGCTTAGGAAGACTAGCCAGCACCAATTTCTCCCGATCTAAATCATGGTCTTGATCAGGGAGGTATCTCGTACATACCCGGCATTCTGTAGATGCCTTTCACTCCTGCCATTCCCTAGGAAACGCTAGATCTAACCACCGACAATGAAACTAAAGATAGCGGCATTGCTGAAATCGACAAGTTAGAAGAGGGTACACCTCGTAGGGTACACCCTGTACAGATGACTGCTAACTCAGTGGGGTTACACCCCTCTAGCCTTGAAAAATCTAATGTCCTACGATGCCACCATGATGATGGAAGATAGGAACGATGCCACATTTTGTTGTCATTTTGTTGACACACTGGAAGCGCGAGCCCTCAAGTGGATTGAGAATCTGCCTCATCACAATGTGCATAGTTTCGACGAGCTATGTCTCATCTTTGTGCAAAACTTCATGAGTAGCAAAAAGACTAAAAAATGCCTGAAAGCCCTATTTAACATCCTACAAGGGAGAAAGGACCTGATGAAGGATTATGAAGATAGCTTATATGATGGGCGCCTCAAAATATCAGAGCTCGATCAGACAATAGGTTTCACAACGTACATCAAAGGCATCATCAAGGGAAGCGAAATCCTAGAATATATTGAGCAAATGAAGCTGAAAAAGGAGAAACTCACCCTACCGTTCGTCCGAGTCTACTCTTCCAAGTTGCTCACAACGTGGGAGAGCTGTAGAAGGGACATGGGGAATAGGGGGCATCGACGAGAGAAGCATCACGATGAAAAATCTGCAAAAAATCAAGGAAAGAAATAAGAAAGGCTGAGACACTTAGCCTAGAGAAGCCCTAGTTCAAGAAAAAGGCCTCAAGAAGAACCGATGGATGAGGCAGTTTCAAGGGTCAAGGAAAATCAGAAAGAAGGGTGCTCCAGAGCCCTGACACGAAAAAAATCCTAAACTGCAACAAAGAAGCTGTCTTAGCAAAACATGACCCCAAATTACTTCCCTACCCAACCTCGATGAAAAAGGGTAACAGCAAAAGCTACTAATTCTGTCACTATCACAAAGATCATGAAAACAGTATGAAGTATTGCTAAGAACTCACCGAACACCTAGAGAAGCTAGCACAAGCAGTAAAATATTAACTCCTTTTGGAAGGATAAAGACACGACCACCGTCGAGCCGAGCCAGGAGGTTGCCGAGCACTTGGAGTTTTAGTCAAATTTCTGCGAGGTAGCGGTCATCTTGAGTGGCTCGGCAGGAGGTGGTCTTAGAAAAAAAGCTTAGAAGAGCCCATTTGAACTCCATCAACCAAACCATGTTCATCGAGGAAGTCCAAAATTTCTCGAATCCCATCGTGTTCGAAAAAGTTGACATGCGGCCCTTCCATTTCCCTCATGACGATCCCTTTGTGATATGAATGAAGATAGCAAACACACTGCTAAAGAGCTTTCTTGTAAATGCGGTAAGCTCTATAGATGTGACCACAAGGTGATGTCTAAAAGATCTTGGTTACACAGCTAAAGATAGTTCCAATAAGCCACTCAGTGGTGGGGTTCAGTAGAAACCTAGTTCACCTAGTAGGTAGTGTCCGGCTCCTGGTAACGGTTGGGCCAAAGAGCGAGGCGAGGCATGTTGTCTGAGTTCCTAGTTGATGATGTATCGTTAGCATACAATGTTCTGCTCGGACAACCAACACTGTACAAGAAATACATAACCCACCAACATGATGTTACACACATTGAAGTTCCACCGGAACTACAGTGAAGTGGGGAAGGTCCTCGGCTACCAAAAAATAGCTCAGGCTTGCTACGTTTAGTGTCTTAGTTGCGAGAGCACCAGAAAGGAACAGGCAAGGCCCATAGCCAAGATAGAATCGAAGAGAACAGAGATGGAAACACTAGAAAAGGGAAGAGTTGTCCTCAAGATAGAAGATAGGCCCCCCAGCAAAAGAAGAAAGGGAAATGAATATAGTGCATGACTTAGTCCCCGCTAAAGTAGCTGACACAAGGACTGAAGCAAGGGACAGGGAAACACCTGTAGATGGAAAGGTCGAGATCATCTACCACCACTCTCATCAGGAGTGATTCATATATGTGGTTGACGATTTGGATGAGACCATATGAGAGCAAATAACAAAACTCCTGCGGGAGTACCAAGACATCTTTGCTTTTGGACCGGATGAGATGTCGGGAAGCGATAGGACCCTAGTGGAACACATGCTTGGCATAAACCCCAAGATCAAACCTATGAAGCAAAAGAAGAGACACCAGGGCGAAAGCTGAGCAACAATGGAGGAAGTCAAGAAGATGCTGGAAGTAAGATTCATCCTAGAGTGCCGGCACCCAAAATGGCTTGCCAATGTGGTGATGGTAAAGAAAGTGATGAGGAGCTGGCCAATGTGCTTTGATTGCACCAATCTCAACATAGCCTTTCTGAAGGACCATTTCCCACTCCCGAGGATAGACAAATTTGTTGACTCCACCACCACCAATGAACTCTTGAGCTGCATCGATGCCTTCTTGCAATACCACCAAGCCTTCACAAGGAAGAAGGAGCAAAGCTCAACGGCCTTCATCACATACCAAGGGGAGGTTTTGTACACCAGATGTCCTTTGGCGTGAAGAACGTCGGGTACATATTCTAGAGGCTCATCTAAAAGGGCTTCGGAGGACAAATCATGAGAAATCTCGAAGCCTACATGGAGAACCTCATCACGAAGAGCGTGAAGTCATCCAATCATGTGGAAGACTTAGGGGAGACATTCGAAACCCTTAGAAGGAATAAGATAAAGCTTAACCCCAAAAAAGTGTCTTTGGAGTACGAGGAGGCAAGTTCTTGGGTTTTCTAGTCAATTAAAGGGGCATCAACACCCATCCTAAGAAAAAAAAAGTTCTAATCGATACCGAGCCCCCTCGATGTATAAAAGACGTCAAAAGCTGACTAGATGCATGGTGACATTAAACCATTTTGTCCCCCAATCGGCCAATAAGTGTGCACACTTCTTTGCACCACTAAGGAAGGGGACGAGATTCGAGTCAGCAACAAAGAGCAAGAAGTCTTTGAGAAGCTGAAACAATACCTAAGTTCCCTCCCTAAATTGCCCCACCATGGCTGGGAGAAAGGCTCTTTATGTGTCTTAACGTCTTTAAGAGGTTTGTTGCCTTGGTCCTCAATAGAGAAGAGGAGAGGAAACAAAAGTCGGTTCGCTTAACCATCCACGCACTCTCGAGGGATGAGTTGAAGCACTCTGAGCTAGAAAAGTTTGCTTTGTGGGTCCTCATCAGCTTGACGAAACTCAGGCCCTACTTTCAAGATCACCCAATAACAAACTTGATGAACTTGCCACCGAAGAAGATTATAGGGGAGCTTGATTCGGTTGGGATAGCACAAATCTGGGCACATGAACTCACAGATTATGACATATCTTACCGACCCATAAGGGTGATAAAGAGTTAGGTGCTGGCCAACTTCATCGTTGAGGTGACATGCGAGACGATGTCGAGCTGTTGGACCGACTCCTAGCCAATGAGCGTTGACGATTTTTCATGTAATAGCGAAAGTGGGATATGCATGAGGTTCAAGTTTCAAGCGACCTACAACAAAGGACGCAGGGGCTAGGAAGCTGAAGATACGAATGGACACCCAACTTGTCCTATCCCGAATCTCATGGGAACATGAGGTGAGAGATGAGGGGATGAAAGCTTGCCTCGGCAAAGTCCAGGAAGAGTTCAAGGGTTTCAACAAAGTGATAATAGAGCATGTTCCACGCTCAAAAAAACTACCATGCCAATGCACTGGCTTGTCTAGATGCACTGGCTCATGTAGCTAGTTCATCAGCTGATTGGTCATCTCAGAATATATTTTGGGAAGAAAAGGAACAAAGGAGCATAGAAGCCGAGCAAACGGTGCATTTTCTTGACAGGAGTGATGGGTGGATGGAACCCTTGATTGCGTGGTTGGAAGATGGGAAGCTCCCAATAGACAATGAAGTGAAAAAGATCCAGACGAGAGCCACGTGGTTTGAAGTCAGGCCCTTACAAAAGAGTTCTGAGTCACCCACAACTAAAATGTGTTTCCAAAACACATGTTAAGGAAATAGTTTGAGAGGCCCATGTTCGGATCTACGGGGCCCACCATGGGGGATGAACCATAACACACAAAATCCTAAGTCACGATTTTTACTAGCCCACTCTGAAAAATGATGCGGCCTAGATGATCAAAAGCTGTAAAAAAATGCAAACTTTTTTGCACTAGTGTCAAAGCTCCTGTCAGCCAAGTTGTCCCCCATACTATCCCTAATTCCACTTCCCCTCTTTCCACAAGCACCGAGACAAGACAATTGAAGTATGCCATAGTCATTGTTGAATACTTCACCAAAGTGGATGGAAGCATGTACCGTGAAGAACATAATGGTGGCAGACTTGAAAAAGTTTATAATGGAGAACATTCTCACCCGCTTCGATACCCCGCCAAAGCCTCAACGTTGACAATGAAAGGCAGTTCGAAATGACAAAACACATAGACTAGTTAGCCGAGTAAGATGTCACGACAAACATCAAAGTAGTCTCAAAACCCTGAATGAATGGGCAGGTCGAGTGAAGCAATAACTTCCTCGTTAATGGAATCAAGAAGAAGCTAGAAAAAGCCAAGGGACTGTGGGCAGAAAAGCTCATGGGAGTGCTGCAGGCATCAAGGACGACAGAGAAAGAAATCATAGGAGAAACACCTTTTAACCTCGCCCATGGCTCTGAGGCAGTCTTTCCACTGGAGTTTGCCAATTTAAGGCCGAGGGTAGTGAAAGAATATGTCGTTCATTCAATGTGCAAGAGAATTTGGATTAATAATGGAGATAGTGATTCAATTGACTTAGGACTGTTGTGATGTGTAGATAGATGCCTCTCACAACCTTGGGTGTCAATGGACATTGAGCTCAAATGTTAAGTGCAATTGATTATGAAGGATCGCACAAAAGTAGGTTGATAAATGTCACAAGTGTAATGAAATAGGTTGGTTCAAGGAATGGTTCCTTGGGACCAAAGATGCAAAGGAAAAAGGAAGAGGAAACGGTTCCTTTTATTGTGTTAAGGCCTTTTGGGCCAGGCCCAAAGAGGTGCATAACACACGACCCTTTAAGGGTCTTATTCCTTGACCTATGCCTCTCAACTAACCTAATATGTCAAGAGAGAAGGAATATACATTGCATCAAACCCTAATTCGAAGTGAGTTCATTTGAACCAAGGAGAAGAACCACAAGAAACAGCTCCTTCGTGATTCCAATCTAGCTATTGGCTTGGATTGATCTACGTGTGTGAATTCAAAGGGGAAAAACTTGGGGCTCATTGGAGGTCATCTTTAGAATTTAGATAAATAGAGATACATGGCCCATAATATCTGGTTGATAGCATACTCGGGAAAGCATGCATTGATAGGTAAAGCATATGTCAACTAGAGTACATGTAACGATCCTTTGCTATATGTTCCACTTTGATGTGATTAAATCTTATATTACATAGAACCTAAAAGTGGTATCATCATCCTACTGAATGTAACTCTTTTTTTTATGTGTTCTTGATTGTGATTCACACCATCATGTTAAGAAAACCGATCAAGATTTTCTTTCTTTCACTTTATTGCTAAAAAGATCCTTAGAGCATTAGGGTTCTTTCTATGGGTGTAAGACCTGGTTTTCTTTTATCTTTTGCTTTATCAATCATTGGATGATCTTTTTTAATCATTTTTGAGCATAAGGTTGATATTAAAGTAATAAATTTTACCCAAAAAGAAGTGAAAACGGTCGAAACACTAAAAATGCAAAAATATGGAATTTTCTTGGTTGGACTTTCAGGTTCTGGGTTCATTGTTTTAGACCAGTTTTGTTCCTTCCTTTGGATGAAAAAAAAAATTTATTTAGTGTTTTAGATCATATTTGCTTACCTTCAACTTGATTTGGATGAGTTTTGAAATGTTCTTTGCAAGCATATCGCTAACAATCAGTTTTGATGCTTATCTTCTTTGCTGTGTTTATGGGTTTGGACACTTGGTTTTTCATGTTCATTGTTCAAAAATTCAAGATATTATAGTTCACATTTACGGTTTAATGGTTGAGTCGCAAAAACCCATAAAATTTGAAGCCCAAACTAACCTCAAAACATGTTGCTACGAATCTTCCCTGAAAAACCCGATAGAAATCAAAGGTGATTTCGGATTCTTTGGGGAAAAACCTCATACATGCTTCGCATGAGACATGTTTTAGGGTGTATAGGGCAGAGTTTTCTTGGTTAGGAGCCGCAGGGTTGGGTCAAAAACAATGCATTTTTGCGGCTAAACCGTGGGCAAGCAGGTAAGGGTCTAGGCCATGATGTAGGGTTTTGCGTTAGGGTTATCTTTTTTCTTTGGGTACGACTCATGCATGGGGATGGATTAGGATATCCTGGAATCCTGAGGCCACAAGACACATGTTTGGGGTTGAGCATCATGTGATTTTTTGGTCCAAGGCCAAGCCATGGAAATCGAAATCGAATCGGATTCGGTTAGATGGGCCAAAAGCAAATTGGATTTGTTCAGAACCTAGCTAGGCCGTTTGGGTCATGGGCTTTGATGGCCCATAAGCTCACACACAGCCCTCCCACTGGGCCATATGAGTCATTGATCTTGGAACTATGAGCTCATATGGGCCCAAATGGGCCGGGGTACATCATGGGCTTTTGTGGTCTATTTATACGCACGCGCCCATTTCAACTCTTGTAAGTCCAATTAGTGATTAGTTAGATGAGTAATTAATAAAATTGATATTTTAATCCTTTTTCAAAATTAATTTCATTTACTTTATGGACTATGCCTAGTTTATCTATTTGCTAACATGTTTACATGTTTAAAAAGTGGCATTGAAACATGTTTTATGTGATGCATGTTCAACTTAGTCACCCATGTGACATGGGTGCATGAATGATGTTTATCTATGATGTATTATTGCCCAAAACACTGTATCGTAGACGATTTTTGTATTTGTTTTGAAGGAAATACAACATTATTTGTCCGTTTACTTTGAATGTAATTTTTGCTTTCATAGGGTAGTTTAAATTACATTGCAAATGAAAGACTTGTATTGTGGAGATGAACCCTTATAGGCGTTCAACATTCAAGTGGAAGCCATGAAGATTAGATCTTTATGGGTTCTTAGGGGCCATACTAGGGTCATTTTAAATCTCGCTTTAAATATCGCATTTTATTGCTTTATTTATCGAATTTTGATTTAATTATGTTTTGATAAATGAAATAGTTCACTTGTTTATTAAAAACTAAAATAAATCAAAGTCCCAAAATATCAAGCTCATTATCCTCCCAAACAAGGCTCACCCTTCTAACCTTTGATTGTAAGTTGGTGAGGTTTGCCAAAGTGGTGCACCGCTTCCAATCTTGGGAAGATGCGGGTAAGTCATAATCTTGAGGCTTATAGATCATGTTGGTTAACTTTATAAGATGAGTGAGAGTCTCACATGTTTGGGTAAAAGGATGACATATTGGATATGTTCATCAACCAAGAATCACATTGGATGTGATTAGCACAGGTTTGCTTACCTATTTTGACCAATGTAGTTGTTAGGCCAAAGTCTTGCCACGTTAGGATAAAATGGGATCTCAGAATCACTATATTCACAGGGACATTTAGAATGAATGTAGTGGAATATCTTTGCCATTTTGAGAATCGTTAAAGCTATTCCATGATAAATGTACTACATTTTTCAGTTAAATTTGCTTTGTAGAAATGGCTAACCAAAACAACAACTTGAACTTGAATTTGAAGTCGGTACTCGACAAAGATCTGTTGAACTAAACAAGAGCTATGATGTTTTTAACATCAATACGACGCTCAAAACCATGTTTAAGGAGAAAGATCATATTGAGATGTAAGAGGTGAACAAACTTATCAGGGAGGGTACTCTCATTGAAGGGAAGCTTGTCAGTCCCCATCTCTCAGGAATGATAGCCAACATTGAGATATTGGAATGCCTGCGCTGTGTCTACCCACAACTGTTTCAGGTAGACAATGTCCTACACTCCCTACATAAGGGGTATAACCAGTTGAGCCAAACATACCATATGCAGGGGATAGAAAAGACTCTGCATGTGGTTCATCGAATGCTCAAGGTTTCAGAGCTGGAGGTCAACCTAACTTCAAGCAAGAAGCAAGTGCTATGTGTCAGAAATGGAAAGAAACTAGCAACTTCTAAGGGCGAACTGTTGAAGGGCATGGGTAGAGTGTCAAAACACAAGCATTAACAAAAGGCCGCTAAGAAAAAGGTGACAGGCTAAGAAAATGAATGCTTCTATTGCCAAAAGAATTGGCATTAGAGGAGATACTGCCCAAAGCTGAAGGACGACTTGAAGAATGAGACAACCCCAAGCACTTCAGGTATCCTTGTTATTGAAGTAAATTTAGCTACATCAACTTCTGAATGGGTATTGGATACCCGGCTGTGGTGCTCGCATTTGTGCAAATGTGCATGGACTCAGGCAGCCTAGAAGGTGGCTAAGGATGAGGTGGACCTATGAGTTGGAAATGGAGCCAGAGTTGCTGTCGTGATCGTAGGAACCTATGTTTTGTCTTTTCCTTCAGGTTTTACAATTAAGTTGAACAATTATTTTTTTTTCCCAAGTATTAGCAAAAATATTATTTTAGCTTCCATTTTGGATATCAAAGGCTTTTCTTTAAACATTAAGAATGGTTCTTGTTTGGTTTCAAAAAATGATATGTTTTATGGTGAGGCTCGTTTACAAAATAGGCTTTACTTGCTAAATTTAGACAAGAGCATACCCACTATCAATAATAAGAAGGCTTGAACCAATGATTCTAACCCCACACATCTATAGCATTGTCGATTAGGCCATATTAATGTGAAACGCTTTCAAAAACTTCTAAAGGAAGGGATTCTTACTTCATTTGATCTCGAGTCATTTGATACATGAGAATCATGTTTACTTGGGAAAATGACAAAGTCACCTGTTTCTCGAAAGGGTGAGCGTCCATGTTAACTATTGGGACTCATACATACATATGTATGTGGCCCAATAAGTTTGACAGCCAGAGGTGGGTTTAGCTACTTCATTAGGTGAACGGATGATTTGAGTAGATACGGATATGCCCACTTAATGAAACACAAACATGAAAGCTTTGAGAAATTCAAAGAGTTTCAAAGTGAAATAGAAAATCAACTAGGCAAGAAGATTAAAGCACTTCGATTTATTGAGGTGGTGAATATATGAGACTGGAAGTTGATGAGCATCTAAAGGGTTGTGGATTACATTCACAACTAACTCCACTAGGAATACCTCAATGTAATGGTGTGTTCGGAAGGAAAAATATAACATTATTGGACATGATTTGATCTGTGATGAGTCTAGCCAACCTCCCTATTTCCTTATGGGGAATGCGCTCAAGACAGCTGCTTTCAAATTGAAAAAGACTCATTCCAAAGCCGTTCAGAAGACACCACATGAGGTGTGGACAAGACAACCTTCCAAGTTGTCTTTTCTCAATGTTTGGGGGTGCGAGGCTTGTCTGAAGAGATTACTCAGTGATAAGCTTGCACCAAAATTAGACAAAGGCATCTTTGTAGGATACCCAAAGGAAACTAAGGGTTATTACTTCTACAACCAGTCAAAGAACAAGGTCTTTGTTGATCGAGATGGTGTCTTTTTGGAAAAGGAGTTCATTTCCAAAGACACAAATGGGAGAAACGTGCATCTTGAAGAAATTAAAGATGAGCAACAAATGGAGATGGATATGGGTGTTGGTCTTTCTGAAGTAGTTGCACCTATTAAGAATGTTGAAGAAACTACTCCAAAAATAAATCCGATGGAAACTCTAAAGGTTATACCACCTAATCTGAGAAGGTCTGAAGGGTAATAAATTAGTAGGATAGATACGTGTCTATCTTTATGACTGAGAACAGTGTCATATTCCTTATAGAAAGTGAAGGACTGATACTTGTAAGGAAGCCGTGGAGAGTCTAAATTCCAGTAAGCGGCCAGAGGCCATGAAATCTGAAATGGATTCCATGTTTGATAACCAAGTATGGGACTTGGTCGATTTTCCAGATGGAGCTAGGCCCATCAGGTGAAAATGGATCTTCAAGATCAAGACATAAAAGGAACTAAACATACTTGTTTTCAAGGCTAGACTTGTGGCAAAGATTTATAGACAAATCCACTGGATCGACTATGACAAGACTTTCTCACCTGTTGCTATGCTTAAATCCATATGGATACTCCTAGAGATTGCTGCTCATTATGATTATGAGATTTGGCAACTGGATGTAAAAACACCCTTCTTGAATGTGTTTCTTAAAGAGGATGTATATATGACATAACTGAAAGGTTTTTTAAATCCAAGGAATGCTGGGAATGTATGAAAGATATAGAAATTCATTTATGGGTCGAAGCAAGCATCTCGTAGATGGAATCTGCATTTTCATGAAGCAATAACACAATTTGATTTTATCAGAAATGTAGAAGAACCTTGTATATGAAAGATGTTTAGTGGGAGCAAGGTTGCCTTCTTTATCTTGTATGTCGATGACATATTGTTCATGAGAAATGACATTCCAATGCTAGAGTTCATAAAGGCTTGGCTTGGGGAGTGTTTCCAAATGAAGGATCTTGGACAAGCAAAGTACATCTTGAACATCAATATCTGAAGGGACATATCTAGGAGGATAATACGATTGAGCCAAAGAAAGTACACCGATGAGATAGTAACTAGATTCAATATGTAGGATGACAAGAAGGGTAACTTACCCATGAGTCATGGCACAGTTTTTAGCAAGAAGCAAGGTCCGAAGACTTTGGCTGATCAAGAACGCATGGGTAAGATCCCATATGCATCATCTATAGGATCTATCATGCATTCCATGATTTGTACTTGTCTTGGCATCTCATATGCTCTAACCATGCATGTAGATTACAAGCCAACCTAGGTCAGGAACATTGGATTGCGGCCAAGAAAATCTTGAAGTATTTAAAGAGAACTAAAGATAAATTCCTTGTTTTTTATGGAGAAAAGGAGTTGGTCGTAAAGGGTTTTACTGATGCTTCCTTCCAAACTGATAGAGACAATTCACAATCCCAGTCTGGTTCCGTCTTCTATATCAATGGACAAGCAGTGTGCTGGAAAGTGTAATGCAAAGCACCGTGGCATGTTCTACAACAGATGCCGAATATATTGCAGTTTCAGAAGAAGCAAAGGAAGCTGTATGTATTAGCATGGTCATCACTGAGCTTGGAGTCGTTACATCGATAGCTGAACCATTGGCTCTTTATTGCGATAATAATGGAGTTGTCGCCCAAGCCATGAAGCCAACATCTCATCAGAAGTCCAAGCATGTGGAATGCAAGTATGGACAAATCTTGTGATGTTAGCATATGCAAAGTACATAAAGATGATAACGTAGCAGATCCATTGACTAAGCCACTTGATCAAGTCAAGCATGAGAGTCATATTGCTATGATAGGTCGTCAACACTTTGTGTGGGATAGCCTACATGTTTCAGATTATGATATGGAGTTCATAATAGTAAAACATTTCTTTGTGTATTTATCATATTATTCAGATTTGGTTTGCTTCAAATATTATGTATGGTTTGATTACATATCCAAATGATGCAATACAAACATCCAAATAGGTTATCAAGATGATGTCTTGGATAATAAAACCCTATTAAGTGACAAGGAGTTTGTGATTGTGCGTCCCTAATCTAGGTGTCGGAATCAAAATTTTAATAACCCAAGGTGATTAGATTGCAAGTTGATCTTAGTACTATTTCATGTGCTGTGGCGGGTGTCGAGGATTGCATAGGTATGGGTTGGGAACTCATGACAAGACAGAACCATCGTGAGAACTCTGGAAGATCAGAAGTCATATGAGTTTGTCACAAACTATCTTGAGCCATTTCTAAAACCTAAGTTGTCATGGATAATAGCTTAAGGATTGGCATTCTATGATTTTCTCAAATGCCTTAGCAACAACAGGTTATAAAGGGAAGGTTCGGGCTGTTATGAATTAATTCGGGATTTATGAACGCAAAATATAGAAATCGTACTCCCTTCGGGGACAGTTATCTTAGGCCACATAATAAATAAGAACTGTAAAATGCATCGCCATGCTCAAGTAGATTACAGCATTAGTGAATTGGTTTTACAGTTTAATTCAAAATCAAGAAACAGATTTGAATTGATAAGGGTGACTGATATCCTACATTATAATAAAATCAAATACAATAAGTGAGAAGGGAATGGGATTTCACACTTGTCTAAACGACAAGTGGGAGATTGAAGGATTATGTCCTTCAATCAAGGTGCAAATAACTTTGGATAAGTAATTGAGATAAAGATTTAATTGACTTAGGATCTTTGTGATGTGTAGCTAGATGACTCTCACCACCTTTTGGGTCAATGCACATTGAGCTCAATTGCTAAGTGCAATTGATTCTGACGGATTGCACAAAAGTGGATTGATGAATGTCACAAGTGTAGTGCGATAAGTTGGTCCAATAACGTTTCCTTGGGATAAGATGCAATGGAGGAAGTCAGAGGAGCAGCTCCTTCTGTTGTGTTCAGGCCTTTTGGGCCAGGCCCAAAGAGGCGCATAACACATGACCCTTTTAGGGTCTTATTCCTTGTGCCTACATAAAGGGCTTATGCCTTCTATATTATGTTTAGACCTAATCCTCTTAACTAACCTAGTACATCAGCAGAGAAGGCACACTACGCCAGAAATGGGCTACAATAGCGGTTAATAATAGCCATTGATAGCGGTTACACCCGCTATTGAAGCCCTTGTTATCGTAGATGGGGAATGAAATGATAACGGTTCCGTCCCGCATTATCGTAGAGAGGCTTTTTTAACGGGTCAAACAAATGCTATATTAAGTGCATAACAAACCTTTAATAATGGTTGAAGAGGACCCGTTATCATGTAGTCTTTTAGGACGTTTAATCGCAGATTAACAAAATCCATTATAATACGTTGTTTTAGACCATTTGTATACAACCGCTACAATATAATCTTTTACAGATAAAGATAGCGGCTGACATAATAAGCGCTATAATACTATTTTTGATTAAAAAAAAATATATTACCAAGATTTACCATGTGATGCCAGGCTTAATTGTTATAATAATGTTTAAAATTAAAAAAAATGAAGAAAATCTTTTCAAATTTTTACTAGCAAATTACCACCACAAACAATATACAATATCTCTGACTACAGTCTCTCCCTTAGACATTCTAAGTTTCCAAAATTTCACTAGTAATTCCTAATTTTCAAACTATAAAAAGAAAAATCAATACATGTAACTAATCCAAAGATAACAAGTTTGACCCCATAAGCAGCTGTGAAAGATGGTTTGAAGTTGTGAGCTGCAAATGAGAAACTTAAGAACTGGTTAGTGAAGCAAAGACTCTAGAAG
>ONZA01013775.1:61366-81577 GCA_900322205.1 Kewa caespitosa | reverse complement strand
CTCTAAATAAAATGACTTTATTTGCATTTTAAGTATATTAATGTATTTATATTTTTATTATTTTTCTATTTATTATTTATTTTTGTTATTTTCATTTTCTACATTTTAGGTTAGTTGTACTTCTGCCTCATTTTGATTTTTTTATTTTTATTTTCGGCCATTATTTATTTTTTTAGTTTCTTTTCAGCATTTTCTTTTCTTTTTCTTTTCTTTTTCTTTTTCACATTTTCCTTATTTTTTATCATTTGTATTCTTTATTTTTATAAAGTCATATAACTCTGGAAGGTAATAATTCAATATTACTGTTTAGGATTAAAAGACCTATATGTGTATATTATTATTTATTATACTATAAATTTATTTCGTTGCCCATTCAGAAATATTTTAATCCCATGGACATATTTATTTATTTGGTTGATTATGGACAAATGAACAATGCATGCTTAAAAGTGATTACCTATATAAAATAAATATTGAGAGAGAAGCACAAAGGTCATGCAATTAATGAGAGAATTCTGTGTGTACCTTCTTGGGATGTGTGCAGGTTTTTTCATAGGGCCTTGATCCTCCTAACCCTACCTAGGGTTAGGAAACTTCTCGGCGAGATGACGGTGCCCTACTAGGCTTGCTGGCCCTTGGGCCTCAATATGCCATATTGTACCATTCCTTAGTAGAAACATCCATATACTCCAAGCATATTGGAAAAGGTCCTTCAAACCTCTATATCCTCTTCGTAGAGGGTCATGGTCCTCCTCGCGTTGCCCCTAGGGAGGGTTAGTATCCCAGGGTGTGCCTAATAAATAGTGATTTGATGAAAATGCCCTTAGAAGGGGCCATAGTCAACAGTCAACATGGGCCTGGGGAAATGGGCCAAAACATTTGCCCCTCGGATTAGGTCGGACTTCGTCCTCCAAGGTCTGTGCGTGACTCGAACCTTTCTTTATCACGTGCTTCAATTCATCAACTTGAATCAAGGGAGAAAGATGGAGGTCACGTGGCGGGCGGATGTATATGACACGTGTCCGCAGCTCAGGGGTCCTAGGGTTTTTGCTGTGGACTTTCTATAAATAGGTCCAACTTTCCTCATTTTGCTTTTATCCTATCCCAGTAATTTCTAGAGAGAGAAAGTTTCCCCCTTTAGAGAGAAAATTTCAAGATATTTAAGTTCCTCGTCTTTGTTTATTTAAGTGCTTCAGAGCTTAATCTTCATGTACTTCGCCTTTTAATATTCAAATACTTCAGCCTCCAATCTTCAACTACTTCGACCACATTTTTTACTTCAGTTGAGGTTTTAGACTTCCCCAGTACTCTGAAGCTTTTCTTTAAATTATGTCTAGTCAGCATTCAGGTTTTGCTTCTTGTAGTTCAGCTCAAGGGGAGAGGGACATCTTGGGGGTAGTTCGGAAACGAAAAATCGGGTATGTTAAAGTGTTAGAGTCCATAGAGAATGAAAAAGTAACTCGTCTTCTTGGCCGAGGTGAGAGCATAGTGAACCAACTTCCACTTAAAGCTTTTGACCATCATTGGGTAGAGTTGGACACGGGGATGCTCGAGGTATTCGGGCAAGAATGGAGGACTGTTTAGGACAATCCCAAACCTTTTAAACGTTGGACGGGGCGCAAACCTCCTTCGAGCCCAAAATGCGCTGAACCATCTTTTTCGGCGCAACGGAGATTCCTCGCGATAGCGAACCTTCTAGGGAGAGTGTATCGCCTTCTGTACCAACGAGCTCGGCGGTACCGGTGTAGGCTCGGAGATTGATGAAAAAGAATTCGGTAGCTCGAAGAAGCACTTCTCATCTTAAAAGGTCTGCAAAGAAGCTGCCTTGTGATCTCGGGGATGAGTCCACGTCTTAGTCCGTCGAGCCTGTCCCCCGTCATTCTCATAGAAGGCGAAGGGCCCTTTGAAAGTCTCGATTCTGCTTTCACCCCCGGTACGTTGATTTTATTTTTCCTTGTTTTGTTTGTTGTCTTATGTACCGGGCTTTAGCACTGGCAGAAACCCCTCCATTTTCCGAAGTCATAGTTGCTTGCCGACCTCCCTACCTCTTAGATTGCAGAGTTCTGATGGCTACCAAAGTGTTGGGTTCAAACTCTCCAAAGAAGAATAGGAGGTCGGTCGAGGAAATCAGATGTAGTTGGTTTATTCCGAACAATGAGGTGGCTTCCACGACGGAAATGTTCGGGTCTCTCAACGACATAAAGTTGATGAGGCCGGGACTGAGTAGCATGGTGATGAGACCGTTGGGGTCCACCATCACGGCGAGCAAATTGATGAGCGAGGCTAAATTGTGGTTGCCCCTTCACCCCTTCCCACTTGCCCTCCTGTAGGACTACGATCTTGCCCCATATCAGTTAGCTCGAATAGCTGGATGATGATCTCTTATTTCATCGCGTACTGCAAAGTGCACGGGGTCCATCCGACTTTGGGGCTGTGCTTGGCCATTATGAAGGCCATAACCCCGAGCAACATAGATTAAGGTTTTTTCTATTTTATGGATAAACCGGAGTTTGTGGTGGGGCCACCTCGTCCCAGTTTAAATCATGGTTGGAAGCAACTCTACGTCTTCCTTCAGGGGTTACGATACGAGATTACTCAGGGCATTCCGAAATGGAATGCAGAAATTTGTGAGCTCGTCCTTTGAAGGTAGAGGGGCTCTTCCCACCAAAGTTGACCTTGACGCCCGAGATTATTTTTGGTGGGAGTTGAATAGGGGTCGGCACGGGACTAAATTCCGGGTGAAGATGCACCTGTACTAGTAGCTGTTGCAGAGGTGGCTGGCAGATGAGGACTTCCTCATCTTCATAGGGGTCACCCGAAAGTGGAGCCCGTGTACTTCAGCAGTTTTATCTTTCTTTTGCTTGCATGTCCTTCTTCATCCATTTTATGACTTCGTTCTTCCCCATTTTCAGAGGCGGTGAAGACCTCCACAGACGAAGTCCATACTAGGATGGCCAAGGACCTCAAGCTTATGGAGGAGGAGCTTCTTAACCCTGTAAGTTTTTACGAGTCCTTTAGTGTGTTTTTCGTTGATTATTGACTCATCCTTTTTTCTGCAGTCTATATCGGTTGGCGTGCCCAAGTGGAAGAAGACTTCCTCGTCTTCCGGAGGTAAGAGATCGAAGGGGAATTCCTCCGACCCCGCCCCCATCGTTACTTTTGACGATGTGGATGAGACGGTGGCCGACCTCTTGGGGACTTCTTTGAAGAAGCCCCAAATTGAGCCAAATCGAGGTTCTCATCGACTGTGGGGGGTGTAGAGCAGGTTCGTCCCTCTGCCAAGGACAAAGGCAAGAGCAAGGTTGTCGGTGAGCAGCCAGAGAAGAAAAGGTCAGAGCGTCTCGACTTCGATGCCGAGAAGGAACTGTCGGGCAGGGTGCGCCCGTTCCCGATATACTTCCGGCGTACCAAGGAGGGGAAGGCGAAGGTGATGGACTATTCCATCTAGCACTTTGTCCCCATCGAGGACCTTAGCGACATGGAGAATCTGGGGGTGACTTGGAGCATTGCGCTGAAGTCTGCCCACCAGGTTTGATGTCTGACTTAAGTGTTGAATATTTGGCCCTTTGGACGATGGATGACATTCTTTGTTTTTGGTCTATCTCTCCATGGCCTACTATGACTCGGTGAAACTCTGACCTACGAGCGTGGCAAAAGAACGCCGAGGACCACCTAAAGGTCCATGCCTCCGAGCTTCAGAAGGCATGCGAGGAGGCTGCGGCTTCTAAGAAGAAGGCCCAGGAGGAGGAGCTCGCCAGGGTGAAGGCTTGTCTTGAGAAAGCTGAGGCTGAAGCAAGTTGAATGGAGTTTCCTTTATTATTTCCTTTTTCGTGGTTCTTGTGGCCTAGATTACTTCGATCAGTTTTTCTGCCCATAACTCCCTGGCTCCATCCAGTTTTTTCTTAATCCCTATTACCAGGGTTTTATTGCTGGATTCCACTTGGTTGTTGGTTTGAAGTCGAGCTACTGCCGTGAAGCTTGCTTTTACTCCGTTTTCCTCCAACTAGTCGGTCAGCTTTGCGGTGTTGAACTGTCACCCATTGTTGAAAATGATCTTCCGAGGTGATCCAAACCATGTGAGAATGCTTTCTAGGATGAATTTTTTCACGTCAGCAATCATAGTGCTCTTCACAGCTTGAACTTCCACCCACTTCGTGAAATAGTTGACAACAACTATGACGAATTTCACGTGACCGGCTGCTGGAGGAAAATGTCCCAAAATAACTATGCCCCACTAGTGTAAAGGTAGGGGAGCTAGGATGGGAGTGAGCTCGGTGGCAGGGAGTCGCGGTATAGGAGCGAAGTTCACGCACTCGTCGCATTTCTTTACCATTTCCATCGCATCTTTCTGGATGGTGGGCCAGTAAAACCCTAAGCGGAGTACCGTGTGCGCGATTGTCCTTGGTCCCTGATGAGCTCTGCATATGCCGTAGTGTGTTTCCCATAGGATTTTTTCTCCTTGGCTTCGCGACACACATTTTAGGAGGGGGTGAGTGAAGCTCCTTTTGTACAAGATCCCATTTTTGAGGACGAACCATTTGGCCTTGCTTTTCATCTTTTGGGCCTCTTTCGGATCTTATGGTAGAGTCTCATCTTGTAATTATGAGATGATGGGGTCCATCCAGCCATCGGAACGGTCTAGAACATTGATGGTTACCCCATCTTCAATGATGCACCTCTCAATCTCTTCCCAAAAAATGTTTCGATGTATGCCTTCAACAGACGAACTGACTAGTCGAGCTAGCGCGTCGGCATGGCTGTTCTCAGACCTAGGAACATGTCTTATGGCCACTTCCTCAAGGCTGCTTATTTCTTCTTTGTCCCTTGCGAGGTAGGCCTTCATTCCATCTCCTCTAGATTCATAACTTTTGTCCACTTGGGAAACCACCAATTGCGAATCCATCTGGATTTGTAACTTCCGAGCTCCAGTGGCGCGAGCGAGGGCCAGGCCGGCGAGAAGAGCTTCATAATCAACTTCATTGTTGGAGTCCTGGAATTCGAACCTTATTGCATATTTGAATACATCTCCTTCGGGGGAGGAGATTACTACTCCAGCTCCACTTCTAGCTTTGCAAGATGATCCGTCGACGCTCAAGGACAGTGGTCGACCCAGGCCTTCGGGACGTGGTCCGAAGGCGTCAACTCGGCGATGAAATCTGCCAGGGCTTGGCTTTTGATTGCTCTTCGTGGCTCGTAGATGATGTCGTAGCAAGTCAGCTCGTGGGCCCATATTTGGACACTACCAGCGGATTCAAGTTTACCGAGTAGCTTCTTCAGCGGCTGGTAGGTGAGGACTACGACTTGATGCTCCTGGAAGTAGGGCCTCAATTTCCTCGAACTAATAGGGAAAATTTCTCAAGAGTCGTGTATCTGAATTCCGCCCCGCTTAAGGTATGGATGGTGAAGTACACCGGCTCTTGTACTTTGTCATTTTCTCTGACCAATACCGAAGCAACTGCTTTTTCTGATACCGCGAGGTAGAGGAACAAAGGTTATCCTATTTTTAGGATGAAGATACGAGGCAGATGCTCGAGGTAGGACTTCAGCTTCTCAAATGCCTCCTGAGCTTCCTGCCCCTATTCGAACTTGGTTCCTTTTCGTAATGCTTTAAAGAAAGGGGCACACTTGTCTGCCGATTTAGACACAAAGCGATTAAATGCGACTATGCATCCTGTGAGCTTTTGGACGTCTTAGATACACTTTGGGGGCTCCATCTCCTAAATAGCTTGTACCTTCCCTAGGTTAACATCGATCCCCCTTTCGCTAACCATGAATTCGAGGAACTTTCCACCGCGTACCCAAAATAAGCATTTGCTGAGGTTTAGCTTCATTTTCTTTTTCCTGAGGGTCTAAAAAGTTTCCCTCAGGTGTCCATGTGAATAGACAACTTGACGCTCTTCGTAATCAGATTGTCAACATAAGTTTCCAAGTTCCTGCTGATTTGGTCTTTGAAAACCTTTTGCACTAGTTGCTGGAATGTGGCTCTTGCATTTTTAGGGCCAAATGGCATCATTATGTAGCAGAAGACTCCTTCGCAGTGATGAAGTCCGTAGAGCTTTGATCCTTCTTCCTCATGAAGACTTGGTGGTACCCTGAGAAGGCGTCCACAAAACTTAGTAGCTCATGGCCACTTGTGGAATCTACCAACCTGTCTATCCGTGGAAAGGGAAAATGGTCCTTCGAGCAAGCCTTGTTTAGATCAATATAATCTACACACATCCATGTCGTGCTTGACTTTTTGACCATGACCACGTTTGCAAGCCACTTCGAATACTTTTATCCCTTGATGAAACCTGCCTCTAGGAGTTTCTGTACTTTTTTGGCAGCGCCTTTGCTTCGCTCCTCCCGAGGTGCCTTTTCTTTTGTTTCACCAGCTTCAGCATTGGGTTGATTCCGAGGTTGTGTTCCATGAGTTCCCTGCTGATCCCTGGCATTTCATCGGGCCCAAAGGCAAACACGTCTTCGTAGTCCTGGAGCAGCGAGGAGAGTTCGACCATAGTGAGCTCGTCGAGGTCGTCACCAAGATATGTGACACGCTCAGGACAAGCTCCAAGATGACCTCCACTTTTCCCCCGAGGGTTTTTCTCTTTCTCGCTCCTCGATTATGGCATCAAGAAGTTCGAACGAAGGGACGTCCATCATTAGGCACTGGACATCTTTTCCCTTGTCCTTTGGCTTGATCTCTCCTAATGGGGCCGTTGTTTCAGGGACAATGGTGTTGTCTCTCTTCCTCTTTTTCGATTCTGGCACTTGACTAGTTGTGGGGACCTCTCTTCTCTCAAGGGAACTCTTGCTGAGGCACTAGACGTAACAAGATTGGGCTGTCTTTTGGTCTCCGCATACCTTCCCTACTTCACCGTCATCTCGTTGAAACTTCATTGTTAGTAATACCATGCTGATGTGTGCATTGATTTGTTGAGGGAGGGCCTAGATAGCAATATATTGTATGCCAAGGGTACATCAACCACTAGGAACTCGGAGACGATATGCCTTGCTTCATTCTTTGCCCCCACTCTTAGGGGCAACTGTATGCTTCCTATTGGAAGGACTTGATTCCCTCTGAAGCCTACTACGGGGTGACTACTGGGTAATACTTTTTTCGACTGAATAACCAAGGTCTTTCAGGCATTCATAAGTGATGACGTCCACCGAGCTTCCAGTATCCACGAGCATTCTTTTTACCAAGGTACTTGCAATTTTTACTTCTATAACTAGA
This sequence comes from Kewa caespitosa, assembly GCA_900322205.1. NCBI lineage: Eukaryota > Viridiplantae > Streptophyta > Magnoliopsida > Caryophyllales > Kewaceae > Kewa > Kewa caespitosa. Next base: position 74,361 of record ONZA01013775.1, on the reverse strand, counting down.
GGGTCATCGTGGGGGTATCGTAGTGGGCGAGCATCAGATTTGTCAAAATACATAGGTTTCCCGAATTCGGGAACTTCCTCAACCAACAGGATTTGGTCAAGGGACCTCAGAAGGGCTCATCTAGCTTTGTTGGTCAGCCCTCCTATAGCCGAACCACCTGAGATGACTGCGACCTTGTAGGAATCCCAGGCGGAGGTGGAGCTCTCTCCTGCCCCCTGGTTCGGCTGTACGGAGGTGGTGGCTGTATCCTTTAGGAAGGAGTTGATTTTTCCCTCTTTGGCCAGAGCTTTGAGATGACAGCCGAGCTCTCCACATTATCTTGTGCTATGACCGTTCGCCTTGTGGTAATGGAAAAAGAAGTAACTCTTGTTGTTTTCCTTCAAGGGGGTCGGGTCAGGTAGCATTCTGGGGTTAATTTTGGCCATGACTTCTTCCTGTTGCAGTTCAGGATTTTATTCACTTTCGGGCTTTCAGAAGTTTTTCTGTCGAACGGTTTCTTTGCCCCGCCTCTTTCTCCCTTTACTGTGGCTTGCTCCGCCCTTTTTGAACTTCAACTTTTCAAATTTAACGTCTCCGCTTTTCTCCTCTCATGCTTTCCGTGCCGAGTACCTTGGTCTCTGAATTTGTCAACTCGATAATTGCCCGTCCCCATATATCTTCCCGACTTCTCCCAGGCAGTAAAGACCTTGGATGAATAGGCTCGTACGTAAGTTAAGGTCAGCTTTTGTCCTTGAAGTTTCATGTGTTCGAAATCCTGACGGATTTCACTACCCTTGACGATGCCCTTGATGTATGCTGTGCAAGCAATGATGGGGTCTAACTTTGTTATCTCCAGGCATTCGTCGTTGAAACTCTTGTTGTAATCTTTCATGAACTCATTCTTCCCCTGGTAATGTTGAAGAGGTCTTCGAAGCATTCCGCCATCTTTTCACAGGTCATGAAGTTTTCCATGAAGATTTTGCCAAGTTCTTCATAGCTGTGTACGCTATTACGGGGTAGATGATTCATCCACTTCAGAGCTCGACCCTCCAAGGTTCCCACGAAGTGACGGCACATGGTAGCGTTATTTCGTATCTGGGTCATCATGGCTGCATCATAGGCCAGTATGTGCTCCTTGGGGGAGGTAGTACCATTGTACTTCTTGACTTTCCCTATCCTCGTGTTGAGGCTGTTTGGGTATTCCATGACTTCCTCATAGAAGGGTACCCGCATGTTCAGATCCGAAGTTTCTCCCAGGTCGGAGTACTTTCTATAGGGCTCGCGATAGCCTCCCATAGATCTGTTACTTGCTTCCGCTCTTCTTTCTCCTTTTACGCCTCTCTAAACCTTAGAAAGTTTCTAAGGTCATCCGTCTCCTCCTCGTGCGCCTTTCTGGCCTTCTCCCTTCAGATCCTGTCGAGCTTGTGCCGTAGGTCGGCCTTGGCCTTTCCTGAACTTCCATCATATCGGTTGCTTCTTTGCCCCGCGTTTCTCCCCTAAGAGTGTGAATTGGATGAACCCAACTGGTTGAACTTAAAAGGGGAAGATTTGAGAACTCGGGTGGACTTTGAAGTGCTGTGTCCCTCAGGATTTGGGACGTTGTCCGAAGCGGGCTTCCCTGCTCCTTCGTCCTGGTTCTTGTTTCCACATATCGTATCCCATAGGGTGATGCACATCTTCTGCATATCCCCTAGGATGTTAGCCTGGAATACGGCGAGATCCTCTTGGTTGACCGATCCTGAAGGAGGTGGAGGTGGGTTCCTCCTTGATGAACTGGCTGAATTGTGGTGAGACATGTCTTGGATTGGTAAAGGTGTTTGGATGTGTTCGCTATTTCTTAATCTCATGCAACTTTTGACTAACCACTCCCCACAGACTGCGCCAAATGTTTGGGGTATTTACAGGGGTCGAAGTGGTCCCTTGAAACTCAAAGGGTCAAACAGTCTTCAGTTTCTTGAAGAACAAGGGAATCTGAGGTCTTCTCCATAGGTCCGAGTTGACCTACAAAAAGAGAGTATATGAACTACCTCTGGCGAGGTCCAGGAATCGTTCCTCCAATCCCTAAGTCAGTTCGGGATAATTGATGAAGTACTTGGCCACGTGAGAGGCCGAGGGGCAAATAGAAAGCATGATTGTGTGCTCCGAACTCCAACAGTTGGGAAATAAATGTTGAGAGGGAAGTACAAGGGTCGTGCAATTAGTGAGAGAATATTTTGTGTGTACCTTCTTGGGATGTGTGTAGGGCCTTTTATAGGGCCTTGATCCTTTTAACCTTACCTAGGGTTAAGAAACTACCCAGGGAGATGACGGCGCCCTACCAGGCCAGCTGGCCCTTGGGCCTCAATATGCCCTATCGTACCACTCCTTTAGTAGAAACATCCATATACTCCGAGCATATTGGGAAAGGTCCTTCAAACCTCTCCATCCTCTTTGTGGAGGGTCATGGTCCTCCTCGCATGCGCCTAGGGAGGGTTAGTATCCTAGGTGTGTCTTATAAATAGTGATTTGACAGATATGCCCTTAAAAGGGGCCACAGTCAACAGTCAACATGGGCCTGGGGACCTGGGCCCAAACACCATACTTAATGGAAGAATAGCATGAAAGGGCACCCCATTTCTGAATTATTGCCAGACAATCTTATAAAAGATCAGGAGAATGGAGAGGAATACGAATTTTCCGATGAAAACATCATGACTGCCGATAATGAGACTTCGCTCATGTATTTTGATGGGGAATCAAAGGGGATATGGCATAGGAGTATTGTTAGTCTCACCAGAAGGGGCACACACCCCTTTATTAGTAAAACTCAACTTTGAAGTCACTAACAATGTCGCAGAATACTAAAGCGTGCATCGTAGGACTACAAGATGCACTAGCCATAAGGATTAAGACCCTTAGGGTATATGGTGATTCAACATTAATCATCAACCAAATCTCGAAGAAATGGAAAGTCAAAAATGAGAGTTTTGCCTTAATCAAGCCCATTTAGAAAAGATAGCCGAAGACTTTGTAGAAATCCACTACACCTACCTCCCTAGAGAAGAAAACCAATTTGCCGATGCTCTCGCCAAGTTGAAATCTATGATCACTATCCCTCTTGAAATTAAAACAATGCATGTATACATTGAAAGGAGGGAAGAGCCCGCTTACCACCATACTGTTTTGGTAAAAATAAACCTTAGTTCTGCTAAGTAGAAATGTGGATCAACTGTTCTAATTTGTCGTTCAGAGATTAGGGTTGTAATTGCAATGTAAAGAAACGAAATGCGTAAAGTAAAGTTGACACATAGACTTTTTATGAGGAAACCCTTTGAATAGGGAAAAAACCTCGGTTGGAATCGTCCTCCAACAGGGAAAAGCTTCACTATAGTATTGGTATGGTGTATTACAAAGCTGAGAATATGAAATGCAACTTGAGAATGATATTCGTAAGATACACTTTAATGGAGAGATAATAGAATGGAGTTAAGAATGAGAGTAGAGCAGGATGTGTCCCTTCTGGACTTCTTCACGCTTGTATTTATAGTCCTCCTTCTTATTATCCAACAATAGACCTAGTAAAAGTAGTACGTGGCCTTCAACTCTGCAGCTCTGAGATTCTCTCAACGCCTCCCTCGTTTATAGGAACCACCTCTATCCGTTGGTAACAGCTTCTTTTGACCATGTCTCTTATCTCCCCACATTTGATTGGACTTTAAACACTAGAGAATATTATACCTGCACAAGAATACCAATAAAAGAATCCTAATAAGTCGGAAGACCAAGTCCAATCAATCGCTAGAATTGTTCAGCCGTCACTCAGGGGAAAGTCCCATTCTGACGCGCTGGGAATGGTGTTGACATCTTGAGCTCTACCCGTCAGACTAAAAATCAGGGGCCTAACAATTGTCCCCCAGTTTTGCAGGCTAAAAGGGTTGCAAAACTGGATAACTTCTCCACTCTTTCTCACCTCGACTGTCGTGCATAGACACGTTCCCCAATAAGCTTTTAACCACCCATTTGCACCAATGAGTAACGGTTACTTTAGAGGCCCATTAAAAGTTAGTTTAAACTCATCCTTTTATTTTAAGTAACTCCAAAATAACTTCCAAACTATCTCTTCTTTTTCTTCTCTCCAACGAAAGCTAGAGTTTCGATCATTGCCTTCAATCTTCGCGCAGATCATCAGGTATTCCATAGTTTCTTTCATCACCTCTCATTTTCTCACTTTTTTCTTTTAATTTCAAGAATGGGAAAGAAAACTAAGGCTCAAAAATCTACCTTAAGGAATGTAGAAAATGGGGGTTTCAATTTTTCTGAGACGGGGTGTCTTGGGGATTCTATCGCTGAGAAAACTCTTGATTTTTCCTATGCTGAAATTCTTCGCGAGGAGGGTATAGTCCCCAAGTCGTGCAAGATCGTCGTCTCTACTAACCCTATCCATCCCGACTGGGGTCAGACTGGTTGGTTTGGGATTTACACATATCCTTTCGAACAAGGATTAAGGTTTCCCCTCCCTACAATCGTGCGTGAGTTTTTTGAGATCTTTGGATTAGCCCCTGGTCAAATTGTTCCTAGGTTGTGAAGGTTGCTGCTGGCAGATAACATGGTTTGCAAGAAGGAACTCTTGCAGTTGGGAGTTAGGGAAGTTTTTTCAGTGTATGACCTTAGGCATACTAAGAACAAACAATACCAGGCCAGGATTAAGGTAGGTCAGGAACATTTGATTGAGGGTTTGAACGTCAACGACCAAGAATGGAGGAAAGCTTTCTTGTTCATTGAGAAGGATTCTATAGGTGAAGACGCACAAATAATACCAGAAGAACGGATAAAAGATGGTAATTTTACTTACTGATCATTTTACCTTTGCACGGCTTTCTAAAATTTCTTCTTACACTGGCTTCTGTGCAGAACCGTCGGTCAAATTCTTTGAAGTAGAGGAGTTCGACCAGGAGAAAGTCAAGGCGTTCCTAGAGGTTCCAGTCAGTCATAGAAGGTACTCCAACTGTGTTGCTCTTGAGGCCCCCAAGACGTCAGACTCTAAAGCCAGATGTGTTGCTGACAAGGGTTCTTCTGATACCGCTTCAATATCATCAAGTAAGTTATTCTCCCATTCCTTTTAATGAACTTCTTCATGGTTGATATACTAATTACAACTTTGCCATTTCCTTACACCTAGGCTCTATGGCGAGAAGATTCTCTTTGCATAACCTCAACATTGGTACTGAGCTGGAGGTGAAGACTGAAAAGGTTGAGGCAGTGGACATCAAACTCTCAAGAGAGTTGGTGATAGCATTCCTCCAAAGGCAATGAAGAAGGCAAACGTTGATTCTGAAGTGACCTATCTGGGTGGTACCTCAGCAGTTGTGCCTGACGGTTTGCAGTCGTGGATGGTAGAGAGCTATGCTAAGCTCTTTGAATCTCAACAACTTGGTGAGCTCGCGGTTGATGGAACTTCTCTTATATTCCAAATACAATACCTTTATTTTTGAGTTTGTGTTTTTATCCCTTTGAGTGAATTCTTACAGGATTCGCTTTTCTTACAGAGTCTTCAAACCTGCCTGCTAAGAAGATCAAGATGCTGGAGTGTGAGGTTGCCAATCTTTGTGGAGTCAAGGAGGATGTTGAAGACAAGCTGAAGAAGAATTTAAAGGCCATGAATGAAATGGAGGGGCGGTTAAAGAGATGGAGCTACTCAAGGCGGAGCTTGGAAAGAAAGACTCTGTTATTGCCGAGAAGGATGTTGCACTTGCTCAACTGGAGGATGTGGTCAAGAGCACTGCTGTCTTCTTTGGGGCGAAGGGACGCATTGAGATGATGGAGGAGTATGCTCATGGGAAACATAAGAAGTGGGACCTTGTTGCAACTTGGTCTCGTCTGAATGACAAGTTTCCCATCGAGCCTGATGAGGTGCGTCCTTCTGCTTAGGAGATCCAGGCTACTGTCAAGCTGATGGCAACAATATTTGATGAGGAGGACACCGCTGTTCTAGGTGTCAACCTTCCTGGAGCTACTGCTTCTTCTGCTCAGCCTGTCGTGCCTCCACCAGCTTCATCTTTGCCGCAGCCAACTCTACCAAGTTCTGGTGAAGCATCTTCTACCCAACTCGATACTACCCAACTCGACTCTACCCAGCCTGATGCTACTTCTTGATTTCCTTTAGTAATATTTTGAACATTGTCTATTTTGCGGACGACCTGTCGTCCTGGAAACAATTTGGTTTGTAACTTTTTGCCTTTCTCATGGGAGTAAGGATAGATACTTTAAACTGCCTTTGTCAGTAGGACGGGGATTTTAACTCTGCTTTGAACAATTGGCTCTTGCATGCAGAAGCAGGAGTTTTTTTTTTTTTTTTTGTGTAAGTATTGTGGACTTTGTCTGTAGAGAGAAAGCTTTATCCGTACTTGTGTTGTTGCATGTGCAAAGTAGATTTTCTAGCTTGTTCTGTATTGACGTACCTTCGCACGTCCTGCGTTCTGTTGTGCGCGCTAAACTTTTGTGTTTGTTAAGGGCGTTAGAGGTTTAGACATAGGCCCTTTGTGGGTTGTGGTTCCTTTACAACCCTGATGGCATATTCATATAATGCCATTAGCGTCTAGACCTTTAGTATGCTATATACATGGTGTGGTCTAGTGCTGCATTCCTGCGATCTGAAAATCTGATGTTTCAAGTTGGCTCTACCGTGTTGTATCTCCTTGTCCCCCTGTCTTGCAGCTTAGTTGTCTCCCAGAGAAGAATGAAGTTTGCAAGACAGAAGTCAGTCAAGGTGGTCGTTGGTTAGACCAACGACCCTCCGACGCTCAATTTAGTATCATCATTTGAAGAGAAATATAAAATCAAAAAATGAAATTGAGAATAGATGTAGTACCTTTACTGTTGGTCAGCCTATGCTTGTTGTCTTCTTCATTTTTGGGGGTTACTTAGGATGTCGCATTTACTAAGTACCAAAAAGTACTATTTAAACAATGAAAAACATTAAGCATGATAGATAGTTAAATGTATGGCATTCCAACTTCTAGGTAGTAGTTTATCGTCCAATCTCTTTAATGTGTAAGCACCCTTACCGACTATTGAATCAATTATATACGGTCCTTCAAAATTTGGAGCTAGCTTCCCAGCATCATGTTCTTTTGTGTTTTCGAATACTCTTCTAAGGACCATGTCCCCTACTCTAAAGGTCTTGCTCTTTAAATTCTTGTTGTAGCTTCTAGCTACAGCATGTTGGTAAGCTGCCATCCTGATGCTTGTTGTTTCTCTAAGTTTGTCTACTAGATCCAAAGATGCAGCGTGTTCAGCATTATTCGAATCTTGGGTTGGGATGCCATACCTTTGAGTTGGGACGCTTATCTTTGTAGGGATCACTGCTTCGCTACCAAAAATCAAGGAAAATGGAGTCTGATCGGTTGAATTCTTCGGTGTTTTTCTGTCTGACCAAAGGACTAATGGCAGCTCGTTAGCCCATCTTCCTCGACTTCGTTCCATCCTTTTGTTCAGGTTGTTGATGATGATCTTATTGCTGGATTCTGCTTGTCCATTTGCTTGAGGATGTCGTGGTGCGGAAGTGTGTAACTCAATATTCCATTCAGCGCAGGATGACCTTGTTTTTTCGCTTATGAATTGCGAGCCATTATCGCACACAATTTGCGACGGAACTCCAAATCTGCATTTGATGTTGCGTTTGATGAAAGAGATGACTTCCTTGTCTGTCATCTGACTGAACGCTTCCGCTTCTATCTATTTGGAAAAATTTTCTGTCATGGCTAGCATGTAGACTTTCTGGACAAGAGCTGGTGGTAGTTTTCCTACAATGTCCATCCCCCACTTCATGAACGGTCAGGGGGCAGAAACTGGATGGAGTATTTCTCGAGGTTGATGCATTACTGGAGTATGCCGTTGGCATGCATCGCATTTTTTTGCATAATCTATTGCCTGATGCCGTATTGACGGCCATAAGTATCCCATTCTCAATGCTTTGTTAGACAGACTTCTTCATGCAACATGGTTTCCACAACTGCCTTTGTGTAGTTGTTGTAAGACCACTCGACCTTGATCTTCTTCTAAGCATCTGAGTAGCGGTTCTGTCGCTGACTTTCTGAATAGCACCCCATCGATCAGCACGAATTTCAAAGCTTTCATTCTGAATGCCCTTGACACCTTACTGTTTTGTTCGTCAGCTGGCTCTTGCAAGAATTCAATGTATGGTTTTGTCCAACCAGTCTCCTGTATGTTAGTTTCAAATATATAACAACGTATAGTATTAACTTCCTTACCTTGTTTATTGATGGATGGGAAGAGGAGGTGAATGATTAGAGTTGCATCTAGATTCGTCGGATTTAAACTGGACCCTAGAGCGGCTAGGGCGTCAGCCTGCATGTTCTGGTCTCTGGGTACTTGTTTCAATTCGAATTCATCAAACAAGCTGACTAGCTTTTTCACCTTTTCTAGATATGCTAACATCTTGGACTCCTTCGATGCATATGATCCATTTACTTGGTTAACAATTGGTAGCAAGTCAGAATTTACCTCTAGGTGCTTGACTTCCAGCTCCAATGCCATGTTGAGTCCGACGATCAGGGCTTCGTAGTCGGCTTCGTTGTTCGTTGTCTTGAATTCGCAGCCGAAGGTGTGAGGTATTATGCATTCTGTGGGGATTTTAGCACGACGCCAAGTCCTGTCCCTTCACATTTGCTGCCCCGTAAGTGAATAAGATCCATTTTTGAGGTTCAAGCTCTCCATTTAGGTCTTTGACTTCTTGTAGTGCTTCTGCTTCCAAAGGTCTTGGACTGAAATCAGATGCGAAATATGCTAGGGGTTGTGTCCGTGGACCAAAATCGGCCACCAGGTCTGCTAGTGGCTGAGATTTTATTGCGGATCTAGGCTCATAGGAGATTTGATAAGTGCTCAGCTGGACAGACCATTTTGCCATCTTGCCAGACAATTCAGGTTTGCACAGAACAGACTTGATAGGGAAGTTAGTCTTAATGATAATATGGTGTCCTTCAAAGTAAGGACGCAATTTGGTCGAAGACATTACCAAAGCTAACACTAACTTTTCTCAATGGATATATCTAGTTTCAGCATCCAACAAACTTTTACTTACATAATAAACAGGATATTGCAGTCCGTCTTGTTCACGTACTAGCACGAACTGACCGCATTCTTGGTTACTAACAAATATAAATACAAGTTCTCACCTGGGATAGGAGTGGACAGGAGTGGTGGGGAGCTCAGATATTCCTTCAACTCCTGAAAATCCTTATCATAATGTTCAGTCCACTCAAACTTCTGGCTCTTTCTCAGGACGTCATAGAATGGTTTGCAGCTTTCTGACGATCTAGAGATGAATCGATTGAGGGCTGCTACGCGTCCAGTCAGGCACTGGATTTATTTCACAGTCTTTGGCAGTTGCAACTCCAAGATGGCCTTGATTTGTTCGGGGCTGGCTTCTATTCCTCTGCTCGTCACAATGTAGCCAAGGAATTTCCATGAAGAAACCCCAAAACTGCATTTGTTAGCATTAAGTTTCATGTTGTATACCTCTAGTATGTCGAATTCAGTTGTCAGGTGCTGAATGTGGTCGTCTGCTGATTTTGATTTAATCACCATCTCGTCGATGTAAACTTCCATCGTGTCGCCTAGCTGATTCTTGAACATCATGTTGATAAGTCTCTGATACGTTGCTCCAGCATTCTTTAACCCAAAAGGCATAGCATTATAGCAGTAGACGCCCCTCTCTGTCATAAAGGCGGTGTGTTCTCTGTCTGGTTCGTACATTTGAATTTGGTTGAAACCACAATGGGCGTCGTCCAAGAATGTCAGGATTTTGTGCCCGGCTATTGCATCTACCATAGCGTCAATATGTGGTAGTGGAAATGGATATTTTGGGAAGGCTTTGTTTAGATCAGTGTAGTCAACACACACTCTCCACTTCCCATTTTTCTTTTTACAACCACGACGTTGGCCAATCAGTCAGGATACATGAGTTCTTGAATCATTCATGTTTCCTTCATCTTTTCAATTTCTTCGTTGATGACTTGGTTATGCTTTGGAGCAAACTTCCTTCGCTATTTTTTGACGGGCTTGAATATAGGATCGATATTTAGCTTGTGAGTGATGACATCCGCGTCGATCCCGGTCATGTCATTGTGGTGCCATGCGAAGCATTTTATCCGGTCATTCAGGAACTGTACAACGCCAGGCTTGATTCTTTATGGTATTTCATCGCTAATCAACACTTTCTGTTCTAGATCCTCAGAGTCCAAAACTACTTTTCGACATTTTACTTTGGCTCTTCTGTAAGGATTCTTTGGACTTGAGGTTGCTTTAATTGCTATTTTTCCCTCCAGCCACTACTTGGCTTTAAGGATACTTTGTAGCATTCTTGGGACACTTTGGAGTCACCTCTGATTACCTGTACGCCTGAACTACTCGAAAATTTGACACTTTGGTGGTAAGTCGACAGCACTGCTCCCAAGTTGTGTATCCATGGTCTGCCTAGTAGCACGTTATGAAGACATGTTGTCAATCACAGCTAACTTTTCAAAAGAGTGTACCCCTCGTGCACTGGTCGGCAAGAATATGTGGCCGAGGGTCTGTTTGATTTCTCCGCTAAATCAAACTAGCATTACTGAACTCTTTACGACGTCCTTCTCTTCGATTCCCATCTCCTTCAGGGTGTTCATCATGATCAGGTTGATTGAACTCCCGCTGTCGACCATAATTCTGTGTACCATAGAACATCCTACTTGCAGAGAGATGACCAGATCGTCATAATGGTAATCTTGAATGCGTTTCGGGTCTGATTCGTCGAACGTGATTGGTATGTGCCTCCTTCTTGGAAGGGTTGGTTGCTCTGGCTTCTTCATGGAGTTCTCCTTGGCGACTCTCTTTGCTGATGAGTAAGACACTCCGTAGACATCTGAACCTCCTTGGATGAATCGCACTACCTTGGTTGGGGCTTCCAATGCTCGCTTTTCCTTTAGGCTATCTCTCAGCAGGTTTTTCTGATAGCCGTGTTTGATCAGATGGGCAACCTCTTTCCTTAGGGCGATGCAATCTTCAGTTTTGTGGGCGACGTCATTGTGGAAGTCACACCATTTGGATGTATCTTTGTTTCTTGTGGGTTTGTTAGACTTTCTGGGCCATCTCACTTTAGTCCCTAGGGCGTCTAGTTGATCAACGACGCCAGCGACGTAGACGTTGAAATTGTAGTAGGAGAGCTCAGGCCACTCAGGTGATCCTTGCAGGTTGTCACCTTGTGCCCGGCCGGCGTAATAGACTCTGGGTCTCTCCTCTGGTCAATGATACAGCCTGGATCTGCTCGGACCTGATCTTTCTGAATCAGCTTTCCTATTGTGTTTGTTGTAGTCTCTGCTCCCAAATCTTGACCTCTTGTCCTCTTCTAGGCGGATGAATGATTGCGCCTTATTTCTAACATCTTGAAAAGTATTACAAGGAAATTCGGTAAGCTCTTCATAAAAGGCAGAGTCATGGAATACTCCCTGTCTGGTTGCTTCTACTGTTGTGATTGGGTCATAGTTTGGAATGGCTATGATCTCTTTGTTCATCCTATTAAGGAAGTCTTTGAGAGGCTCCCCGGCTTGCTGGATGACTCGGCATAAATCACTGGACCTTTTCTCCATTTTGCGGCTCGTGGAAAACTACTCTGGAAGACGTTGGCAAAATCTGCAAAATGAGATATTTTCCCTTTAGGTACATTCAAGTACCAACCTAATGCTGAACCTGATAGCGTCGAGCTGATGCCTTTGAACATGGAGGCTTCATGCAGATGGACGAGGATTGGCATGATGGACATCCTCTGCTGGTATAGTAGCATATGCTCCAGAGGATCACTAGTTCTATCATACGACGGCATAAAAGGGGGTTTGAATCTGTCTGGCATCTCCAAGGCAGTAATATCATCTATGAATGGCATCTTGGCATAGGCATGGGCTGTGATCTGCTCGATAGGTTGAGGCGCCCCAGGAATCTTCTTGTTCATTTCCTCCACGTTCTTGATGTACGATATCACTTCACTCAGCGCACCTGCATTGTTAGACTCATTAGCAACAAAAATTTATGGACTAGTAATACGGTTACCACCAGAGGGTTCTGATGATGGTGGGTCACTGCCGGCAGTGGTACGGCGCAGATTCTGCAGCTGGGCGCCGATGTGGGTAGCTTCTTCCCAGAAGGCATGATTGCCATCACTGAGGTGTGCAGGTATTCCAGTCAAGGGAGCCTGGGTCGTAGCAGTGTAGAGGTCGACCAGGGTTTGGTGGAGTCCCGAGGAGAATCTTGGAGTAAACCCTGGTGGGTATTGTGGAACTTCCAATGGATTGATGGTCATCCTGGCTGCTGGAATGCTAGTGACGATAGGGGAGGAATATTGAGGATATCCCTCCTGTCAGGCACTTTAGACGGTAGGCCCCCACCTTCCGTCGCTGCTCTGAGTCGTTGATTTTCTAGTTCTAGCTGCTGCATTCTGGACTGCTGCAGCTTGTTGATGTCGACCAGATCTCTAAGTGCAACTTGTATTTCTTCAGGGTCTCGTTCATCTTCCACCATTATTATCTTGTTTGGCACAGTTGAACTCCTAAATGTTTGGTCCACCAATGGCGGAACTCCTAGGCTGGACGGTGGAGGAACAAAATGGAAGTTTTGGCCAGAGGATGGGTTCCCCAGGCCTAATCTGTTGGATGGTGCTCTTGTCACAACTTGTGAAGTTCCATCTTGTGTAATCGGAACATCAATAGCAGGTGTCTTAACGGCCAGTGTTTTAGTGGCGTTGTTGGTTTCATCAGCAGGGTTGGTTTGACCAATAGGCTCCATTGTGAAAAAAGGTTAAAAATGGTGATGTGAACTCTGAAAAGGCTTTTTAGGCTAGATGCCCCACGGTGGGCGCCAAATTGTTTTGGTAAAAATAAACCTAAGTCCTGCTAAGTAGAAATATGGATCAACTAGTCTAATTTGTAGTTCAGAGATCAGGGTTGTAATTGCAATGTAAAGAAATGAAATGCGTAAAGTAAAGTTGACAC
>ONZA01013774.1:3363-13575 GCA_900322205.1 Kewa caespitosa | reverse complement strand
CTAATAAGCCCAGAGAAGCCATATATGGGCAATAAAGAAAGAGCCTTCGAGAGGAAGTAAACAAGAGATGTATATACTTCATAAAAGTATAAATTAAATAAGTAAGATATATAAGCATTTAATTACAAACTAATTAAATTGATTTAATAATGTCATCCTCACAGTATTGGTGTATGTACCCACACACATCTCACGATCCAAATAAATGTATTCACCTACATATGCGTGCGTGCGTGCGTGCATGCGTGCGTGTGTGTGTGTTTGAAATAATATAAGAATATTCTGTATGAGTCATACATAATTGTAAGGAACGATCCATATAGATTTTATTAAACGTGCGTTTATCCAAAATAGGGATAAAGAAAGAAGTTGGAGGACCTCTTGACATGATTACTTCAAGGATGATGGAGAACAGTTATTTCTCGTGTATCATAGGACACCCCACGACCTAATATGGCAAGTAAAAGCGGGAAAGATGGCGCTCAAAAGAAGCAATTAGAGCGGTTACTGTAGAGAAGCAGGGCAGCCAAAATTCAAAGTTCAAAGAGGGAGAGAACTACCAGTCCCTGAGTTCGATAAACAGAGGAAGAAGAAGCAGGCAAGAGGACACGAACATCTAGCGACAAGCACAAATTTCTTTTCTTTTCATAGGAGTAGACGTAATCTTGTAACTTAGATTTACTGCATTTTCTTAGGAGTACATTAATATAGATTGCTTACGGTCTTTGGTTACAATTTTGCATCAACAAGGAGAAGGCTATCCTCAAGAGAAGTCGTCTTCAGCCGCTCGTCTAGTATGGAGGTATCCCCTTCTTACTAAGTTTTCTTTGTAATGTTCATCAAAACTAGGCCCTTCGAACATGGCCTAATCCCCTCGAATATGTAACATCGATATTAATGCATGAAGTTATTTTCTCTAAGTGCTGTCATATTAAAGCTTTTGTTGCCTTGTTTAACATGTTTTTTACCAATTCAAACACAGTCTGCTCTTAGATTAGGTTGATCCAGCCTTTCGAATAGAACACAAGTCAAATTTGCGGTCCAAGTAGCATAAGTGTCAGTGGTAATTCGAGAGCCTAAAATAGTTGCACTAGTTGGGCCTCGGAGGGAAGTCCTAGACTCGCTTCCCAGAGCCGGTCTCTGGGCCTCTCGAAGAGGCCCAAGACTTGGCCACTTTGTTAGAGCGGTAACAACTTATTTGAAGAAATTTGGGTCTTCCTACCAACATTCCAACTGCTTTTTGCTCTCATACGACTGTACGACACGAGCTCGTTAAAAATTTAATTAGTGTACATTTTTGGATGTCTATGCGAAGATCACCCTCTTTCTGAGCACTTTTCACTGGACTTCGTCACATTTTTCTTGTCCTTCACGTATTTCGGTTCTGTCACCATAAAGCTGTTTGTTAAGATTTGTAATGTTCTTTCGATTTCTTAAATTGAGGTGTACTTTACAAATGCCAAATGATCATATTGGAATATACATACTCTATAAGTTTTACTACTACTTCAAAAATGCATATATTAATGTTGACATAATAATTTCATGATTAACTACAAGTAGGCCCTTAAGGTCAGTTCATATAGCTCGATAGATATGTCATAACTATAATTCAAATTTAAGTAAGATTTAGCGAATGCAAATGGATACAATTTTCTATTGCAGTATGGATCTAGTAGAGGATTAATTGTATGATTCAAAAGATAAATATAAGCATCAACGGAGGCATCTTGTTAGTCAAATTAATTTCAAATAAAAAATAACACGCACCACTTAGTAGAACAAGGATTCTTTGTTACAATTGATATGTCATATACACATTTTAGAAAATGACTTTTTAAAAATGGATGAATCTTAAAAGTAGTGGTTATTATTCTTAGATTGCACTCTCTAAATGGCGCTGCTAGAATTAGTGCATCTTGTAGATAATCGGTCTAAGAATTTGTGTTAAAAGAACTATATTTTAAATTCACTACGTAATATCTATAAAGCTAAGTACTCCAAATAAATTAAGAAATAAAAGTATAAAATCGATCAAACAATCAACAATCGAGATATGAAGAATGAAAAGTATTGTAATGATTTGGACCCTTAAGCTACCTGATAAAGAAGCCTAATTTGCTAACCAATAAAATGCACAATTGTTTTTTTAAAGTTGGGAATTAATATTTTAACCCATCTTTCACATTTAGTGTATTTATTTAGATACTTTTATATGTGGACTAGTAACGTTATGGCACTTAAGATCCTCTCTTATGTAGCATGACACAATTGAACACCACGACAAAAAAGACACAATCTTATAGTTTTATTTTTGTGCTACATATAAACACATTTGGCGAAGAGTTTTAATCCTGGAAGAATTGTCCATGTGTTTTCTTTGTCCAGGAAATGAGAAGAGAAACTTTTTAATGTTATTGTTGTATGTCAGATCAGTTTTTTACCAATGAGTTTTTGGCCTAGTGGTTGAGGCTGAGGTCCTGTGGACGTTAGGTTACAGATTCAATTAATCATTCCCTATTTATAAATTATTGTACTGCCCTTTGTGGCTCATATAGATCCAAAAAAAAAAAAAAAAATCAGATCAGTGTAGATAATGTTTATTAAAAATAGAGATTTGATTTGTTCAAAATAAAAATAGAAAATAAAAATATGTTTACAATACTAGAAATGACAGTGATGCATGACTTGTCAACTACCAACCGGAAAAAGAGAGTTTTATTTCCATGAAAAAGAACTGTAAACCCTTTTATTTTTTTATTTTTGTTTTTTTTTTTGGAGGAGGCCAAGGCCCTATAAAGAATTGTGAACTTTAGTGGGTTTATGAGTCTTACATCCCTCCACGATGTTGACAAATCAATGTGGCAATGCCCTTCACGCATGACAAAAAGGGCCTTATTGGGGCACAATCATACACATCGCCAAAACGTAGCATTTGCCCCCCACAATTATTGGGAGGCAGAAGCAACTAATGGGCAGCAATTATAAGAGGCAAAATTGGGCTCATATATCATTTGATGATGTGACCAAACTTTTCTTTGATAATACTTGTTGCCCCCAGAAGGAAGAACAATAAATCACCCCTCCATTCTACTATTATTGTCGCAGTTAAATAGTTCTGTGAAATTTATGATATTTTGACAACTATTTCTTATGGATATAACTATTATAAAAAAAAATAATAATAAAAAAATAAAAATAAAAATTGAGATCGTTGGGAAATATCACATGGAAATCATCAAGTTCAATAACTCATCAACGACAACAATCAAAGGCACGAGTAATGTAAAAACTCAAAATACAAAAAATATAATAGGATTGATTGCACGATCTAAACACATCCAATATTATAACGATGCTTTAAGGTTACAAACTTTACAAGATACCCCTGCCACATTCAATAGTTGTGTTTTCCCCCACAAACCCTAACTTTTGTCCGGTATTTCACCGAAGCCTTGCTTGAGCACTCCTTCTCACAGAGCCTCTCACATGACTTCTTAAGCGCACGCTTATGCATTGACCCTGCACCTCCTTATATATGCCAAGACCTTCCTAATTCTAATACAACTGTAATTATGGAACACTATAAGTAAACAATATCTCATCCCGAAATTCTATCCTAAATTACATAGAAAAATAATGCAATTTTGTAAACCCATTAGAATACAACTATACTAAATATTGTAGTCGTACTCACAATATCTTCTCCTTTTATATGTGTGTCATTTCGGCTCTCCCTTAAAAAATGCAGCATGATCATTGAGTCATGCCTACACCCTACACGTCATCACTCCTTCTTGTGCATCTCAATGCATCATTGGTTGTGTAAATCAACATTGAGCCATGTGAACATCACGCAACAGATCTTTATCATGCACCAAAGAGCCATACGCTCTTAGCTTGCTCTTTGGGTGGGAACGTGCACTAGGATATTTTGGATCATTTGTTGATGCTTCTCCTTCTGGCGGTGTCAAGCCCCGTCGCTCTGCTTCCATGGGTAATTCTCCCTTGGCCCCTAGTAGTGGGTTAATTGTTCATATCCTCTCAGACCATCTCATAAACAACGTCTATGAGTTTGATTAGAAATCTTAGGCGGTCCCGAGCCTAGCCTTGGAGGTGAGTTTTCCCTTGTCTCGGAGGACATTGCGTACGTGAGGACCACTCTTGACTTGGCCCAGTACGCAACACCACAACACCGGTGATTGGAGCTTCCCAACCAAGTTCAATAACTTCCCCATCCTCACACGCAACGCATCTCCTTCTTCCCCTATCACCGGAAGTGGGAACCTTTTGGTGAGAAGAGACCGTAAAATATGATGCCCCTTGTATTTGCGTCCTCCTTCGCCAGAAGGCTATTGGCCAGTGCACACGTCGTCCATGCTCCTACAATGATTGCCTCTCTTCACTAGCCCCGTTGGACAATCCAACATCCACTTTTCCTCCTTTATAGGGGAAATATATGGCATTTTCCATGGGTCCTTGGATGGGATGAATCTCTAGTCTCAAATGCCTTTACGTCACATGGTTTTCTACTCTTATTGTCGTGAAGAAGGAAGTTTTAGAGAACGCTGTGGAAAGTCTTCTTTCTATTGAGAACATGAGGATGAAGGGTACAACCATTTGGCCGCCTCAATTTTCAATATAAGTGTATTGCACATCATTCTTCTTCTTCATTTTCTTAGAGTTGTTCTAGTCCTTACCTCTTGTTACATTTTTAATATAGGTGCTTGGGCAGCTGATCATCAAGTCCACTTCAAAGCCTTATAGAATCAGGCTATGTTTGTCACTTGATATGTCCAAGAGACTAAGGGAAATCGTAACAGGCTTATGAGTGAGGTTACTCTGTTCAAGGACTAACTTACAAAGCTAGAGAGGAAGGTGAAGTCCTTAACTTTGAGATGGAAGGCCTTAACACTTGTCCCTTAAGGCTAAAAGGGGGAGATGAACATCTTGACAACCCGCTATAAGGAAATGGAGAATTCCTTGGAGGAGAGGGATGCTCGACTTTCTTCCTAAAAAGGAGAGCTAGTTAGATCGCACGATATGTTTTCCTCCTCTGAAGCATTCTTATGTTCTAGTTTGGAGGAGAATCAAGCTTTCTTCCTGGAGTGGTCCACCTTCCTTTAGTCTCTTTTCTGTATGGTGATTGGTGATTCCCCTGAGGTAAATACTGCCCAAATTTTCTCTTACAGTGTACTCGTTGGAAGTACTCGGGTGTTCAACACCCTTTGAGTCTATATCGCTAAGCGTAGGCATTCTCTCCGCCATTATCAGAGTAGGGTTACTCGCTTGCAATGGGATCTTACTCATCCTTTGAAGACCCTATGTCCAAGCTTCACGGGAAATCATCCTGCCTACTCCAAGCCCCCTTTGGCAAATGATTGGGCCTCTCTCATCGGTCTTCTCCTTCTAGTTGCAATGATGCTCTCGCCCCCACTGAAAAGTGCCCAAATTGTATAATATAATCAACGATAAACGCTCATGTTTGATTGTAGTTCACTACTAATTTAGGTTGTTTTACTTGTTTTTAGTTATGAATTTGTGAAATCATTGTTACTCGGGTGTTCTTGTATTTTTCTAATGCATTTCAGGGCTTTCACTAAGACTCGGAAATGAACATGATGACTCGAAAAAGTTGAGTAAGCGGGAGAGCGGTCGAGAAGAACCAAGGCAACCAAAAGTCGCGGAAATACACCTTGCCCGATCGGGCAAGGTTGAAGCAAGATTTGGCCCACTCGGAAACATGTCAAATGCCGAAAAAAAATCAAAATGCCCAATCAGCCAGGGTCTAAGTCAATTGTGGTCCGATTGGGCGGCCTCCTATTTCGCGAATTCCGTAGCTTTTTTGATTGTTTGATCAGGCATGGTAAAGAAAAATTCAACCCCGATCTGACACCTACACAAATGGGCTTTTAGCAGGCGTTTTGCAAGTTTCCTAGTCCTAGTCTAATTGGTTTACTTTTTGGTGTATTATATAAGGAATCTTTCCTAAGTTGTTTCAATTATTCAATATGGTTAGTATTGCTTTATTTATTACTCTCTCTTACTTTAGAAGACTTAAGTTTTATTTGGGTATTACAAATAACCATTGATCATATATTGACCCAAAATAGAGGTTAAGCATTTATTTCTTTGTTCTCTATGTCCAATTTGATCATGGTTTACAATATTACTCCCTTGGTTCATTTATCTTATTCTGGTTTTCTTTTTTGGTTTGTTTGGAGCTCTTAATTCTGGTTTCCTTATTTGTTTTTGTTTTTGTTTTTTTGTAGCAAAACACTCACTCTATCGCACTTCTCTCCCCTTTTTTTCCTCTCTCTCCCTAAGCCTCTTTAGCAATTTTACTCAAACCCCACACCACCTTAATCTTTGTGCAAAAATCAAACAAGAATAAGATAAACAAATGGAGAGAGTATTATTGTGATTCGTTCTTTGAATATGAGTGAGTGATTTTCTTATTCTAGGATTGGGGCTAGCCCAATAATGGTTCATTGAATTAAAAGGTTGGATCTTTATTATTATTGTGAATACTATTGCTTATTGATGATATTTCTAGGGTTCTTACTGCTTATGAATTCCTTGATCATGAATTTGCATGATCTAGATATTGGGTGAAGAACGGAGAGGTGAAACTTTAATATTGGAAAGCCTAGTAATTGATCTAGACTTTAAACCAAGAGAGTAGGTTTATTTCTCTTGAGACCGCTAAATAGTTATTAAAGATCCTAGTGGATTTAAGTTGATTACAATAACAATGAGAATAGTTGATTGGTCAATTAAAATACATTGTTATACTTCCAGAGGAGATAGTAACTAAAGCAGGATAATTGGTCTTCATAAGTATATATTCGTGATAGTAATATGATCCAACTGTGTCGATAACTATTATTGTGGGAAACCTTGATCCTACATATTTTTAATCCTTGATATTCCATCTTATTTGAGGTTGTCATTACTTTTAGTTAATTCAGATAATTAAGCTCTAAACAATCGATTTGCTTAGATAATTTAGTTTGTGAACTGCCGAGTATTAGCATTAGTCCCTGTGGATACGATCTTTTTATTACTGCAATGTACCCGTGCACCTGCGGGTGTATCTAGTTTTTGGCGCCGTTGTCGGGGACTAGTTAAGCTAATCTTGTTTTAGATTTGCGAATTAATTAGACTAAGCATGTGTGCAATTTATATTTTTATTTTTACCATTTTGTTCCCTTCGCACTTGATCTTGTTTGCAGGTTTTATTTTTGTGCATGACCAGAGTCAAGGTCCTTCAAACCTTGCATCCTTTGATCCGGAGATTGAGAAGCCAAACCACGCAAGAGAAAAAGCTAGAAAGTACAAGCACCAAGGAGACACTATGGGATAAGAAGAAGAAGAAGAAAGATAAAGAGCAGAGGTGCAAATAGAAGAAGAGGTGATCATGGGCAATGACAATCAATCATTGAGGGATATCTCCAACCCCACACTCAGAGGCGTTGGCCCGAGAATTCTAAGGCCAATGTTCTCATGTAAAAATTATCAAGCCCATCTTCGTATCCTTCATCAAAGATAATCAATTTCATGGGCTACCTGCTGAAGATGCCAATGATCACATTGCTCTATTCTTGGAGAAGTGTAATACTTTGAAGGTGAACAGGGTTACCGATGATGCACCCTGACTCCGCTTGTTCCCTTAAAGAGTTGGTGCAATGGTCAACGAACAGGGGCATTCACTACTTGGTATTGTTTGATGATCGCATTTTTAGCCAAGTTCTTCCCTCCTAATTTGGTCAACAAGCTGAGAAATGGCACCCAAAGCTTCCAATCAGAGGGAGAATCATTGTATGAAGTGTCGGAACGTTTCAACTAGTTACAAAGAAAGTGCACTCCACATGATATTCAACCGTGGATTTTGATCCAAACATTCTACTCTATATTGCATCCTAACATGCGGATGTTTATTGATTCCGCGGAAGGAGGTTATACCATGACTAAGATCCTGATGAAAGCTACACAGTTGATCAAGGAGATGGCATCAAAAAACCACCAATGGTGTTTTAATGAGTCTACTTCCAGAAAGGTTGGTGGTAAGCTAGATGTGGATACGGTGACTCTACTGAAAAGCAAGCTTGATGCTTTGGCTCTTCAAGTCAAACAGTTGCAAACTATCCTTCCGAACCAAGTCTATCAATGTGAAGATGGAGGCAACCAAGGGCAAGTTGCCGTAGGTAATGAGTATGGATCACCTCAAGACATGACTATTGACCAAGTCAATGCATTGCATGCCAACTATAATCAAAGGGCCCTCAACATGACCCATACTCCTTATCTATTCTTGTATGCTTTTTGTTTGACTTTGAGTTGTTTTCTTTCAACTCGTTCTTCCTTGGTACTAGTAATTTGCCTCTCCGCATGGTCATGCCTTTATTTGGCCCTGAAATCATCTAGGATCACCAAATAGCTATATGTGTCAATTTTCCTATCAAAAAATAAAAAAGATATGTGTCAATTTCATTACTCCTTATTTCATCATTTACTTGTTTTTATTGTTTAATTTGACTAACCCTTTTAGCCATTTGGAGAGTTGAGGTTAGTGATCTTTAGTGAGCTCTACATTTGGCTCCCTAGAGGATTGTGGATGGACCCGATTTGGGCAACTCTTTATTTGAGTCCTTTCGTAGTTGTGGACATACGTGATTTAGCGAACTCTTCATTTGGCTATGTGAAGTGTTGTAGGGGACAGGATTCGATCATCTCTTCACTTGGCTCCTGAAAAGATGTAGTCGGATGGAATTTGGTCAATTTAATATTGAGGAAAGTATTGTCTCATGCAACCTTTCCAATTTGTTGTCCACGACCCTGATTCCAATGTAACCCTTGTCTATCCTTCTACAATTTAAATTTACCTTGAAAACCTCAAGCGAGGTCTACGCTTCCTACTTCATCCCTACATCGTAACTTTTCTTTTCACTTATGGGGTAGGGATTGCCCGGTTAACATCTAACTCACTTTATGCTATTCTAGCTTACATCGTCGTTACACCTACACGGTCTGCCAATTTGCTAGGGGTTGGGTTTCCATCACCCTTAAGATGGGGTTTTAGGCTTATCATTATCATCCACTTGTATCAAACCATGTCATAGTGTAGAACCCTCTTCTCTCACCTCGTCACAAGGAGAAAATCAATGTTTAGTGTTCTCGAATGTTATTTAATTAGACATGATGTGTGTACATGCTTTCAATTTGTGAAGTTTCTTGATTGGTAGAATGTGACAGGTGATCCTGGTTAACAACATGGTGAAGCCTTAGCACGTAGGTGCAGTGGTGATGCCTAGCGACAGAGGGAAAGGTCGCGAAGTAGGAACTAGCTTGTAAATGTTGTGCAAGGTATGGACAATGGTGCATCTATATCTAGGTGGGGTGACCCTAGCGTACACGATTGTGCAACCTTCGATAGTCTTTCCACAAAACAGTGGAATCAGATTGCAAACATGTTTAAGAACATAAAACACAAGTTGTCTTTTAAGTCCCGCTCCATCGGATGGTTGATCGACAACGGAATGTCTCTTTGTATCACCCAATGTATGTCTTGTTTGCATAATATTCGAGAAATAGTCCCTTTTGCCCGATGGTAACTTTCTTTAGCTAAATTCGGTAGATTGGCTGATTTGGGCGATGGACTTGCACTTCATAACGTCTTATATACACCGATTGTGAAGTGTAATTTAATTTCAACAAATCAGTGGCCTAAGGATAATCATTGTACCCTTATACTATCATGTTTTCTAACAAGCTTTGTGTGATACAAGTAGACCTGTCCAAAATCAACCCGACCCAAAAATTCGACTGGAAACTAATGGCCACCCGACCCGGAAAAACCGATTATTTGGCGCGTTCGAAACCGAACCGTTCTGAACCCACTACAAATCCGATCCAAATGACACCTGAAAAAGAGGTAACCAAATCCGAACTGCGTCTGCAACGTGGTAACTGATGTTTAACCGTAAATCAAATCCAACCAACGATTTTGAAACCGAATCGAGTCATTGGTTACCCGAAGTTTAACCGAAATCGAAGGAGAACTATTCAAAATAGATTCAAACTCGACCGATTTATCACCAAAATCGTTATGTAACCGAATCGTGATGCACTCGAACCGGGATGGAACCGATCATAGAGGACACAAAACCGATTGAAATCCAAATCGAATTATAACTGAACCAAATTATAACC
>ONZA01013766.1:19008-30660 GCA_900322205.1 Kewa caespitosa | reverse complement strand
CAATGGAAGTCTACATCGATTATAAGGTGCTAAAATACAAGTCGGCAGAAGATCACGTCAAACACCTTACATTTTCCTTTGACATTTTGAAGGTATACAATATGAAACTTAATCGTAACAAGTGCACCTTTTGAGTGTCTTCAAGGAAATTCTTAGGTTCCATGGTCACCAAGAGAGGGATAGAAGCCAGTCCATTGTAAATCAAAGCTATCCTGGAGTTACAACCACCAAGGACCGCGAAGGACATACAAAGCCTCACTGGACGGGTAGCTGCGCTGAATACATTCATCTCAAGATCCTAAGAACAATGCAAGCCTTTGTACGACGTCTAGAGGAAAAACCAGAAATTTGAATGGAATGCTCAGCACGACGAAGCCTTCCAAGAACTAAAAACATACTTGAGTACTCCACCACTCTTATCCACCCCCGTTTCAGGGGAAATCTTGTACATATTTCTTTCAGTAAATAAAAATGCTCTAAGTACAGTATTAGTAAGAGAAGAGGATGGACTACAACATCCAATTCATTATGCAAGTAAAAGTCTACTAGATGCTGAAACAAGGTACAGTCATCTAGAAAAACTAGTTCTAGCATTAGTTATGTCATCTACGAAATTACACCCTTATTTTGAAGGACATTATATACGCGTTAGAACTAAGTTCCTATCAAGTATGTTTTGAGAAAACCTGAGCTAGCAGGAAGAATGGCAAGTGGGTAGTCCAGCTGAGCATATACTAGATCACGTACGAGCCCAAAATCGCCAATTAATTTCAGGCCGTAGCAGACTTTGTGGCTGATTTCACTCCGAAACTAGAAGCAGAAGCCACAATAGAAGTTCAAAACCTAAGCCTTTCAAATGGACGTTGTTCACAGATGGAGCAACAAATGTAAGGAGAACAGGCTTAGGCGTCGTCCTAAAATCGCCACAAAGGGACATCCTACCCCACGCTATAAGCTGCGAGTTCAAGACGACCAACAATGAAGCAGAATATGAGGGGCTGATCATCGGACTCAACATGGCACTAGAACTAAAGGTAAAATAGCTTGAGGTACATTATGACTCACTCCTAATAGTAAATCAAGTCAGTGGTTCTTATACAACAAAAGATTCAAAAATGGTAGCCTGCTTGGAGAAGGTTAACAAAATTGGTAAGTATGTTCGACATATTTGAGCTAAAACAAGTTCCCAGAGACCCAAACACACAGGCCGATGCCTTAGCGTCTCTAGGATGAAACTTCAACCCGACCAACCTAAATTCAACACCTATTCTTCACCTACTCTCTCCATCCATTGAAAGGAAGGCAAAGAAATTGCAATAGTTCATAAAGCTATATATGAGACTAACATGCAGGAAACAGGCTGGTCAAAACCTTACATAGAATACCTCAAGAAGGATATTACGTCAAATCCAGGAATGGAATCACAGTTGCTTTGAATGAAAGCTTCAAGATTTACCCTGATCGACAACGTCTTCTTTAGAAAATCAGCAACAGGTCCTTACCAAAGATGCCTAGAGAAAGACCAAGCATGAAGTACTATGAGAGCTACATGTAGGGTACTGTGGAAATTAAGTTGTTGGATGAAGCTTGTCAAATAAAGCACTCAGGATGGGATACTTCTCGCCGACAATGAGAAAAGATGCAATCGAGTACGCCAAGAAATGTAAAACATGCCAGAGACACGCTCCAGAAATACATCAACCACCAGAACTGCTACATCCGATCATAACGCCCTGGCCATTCCTGAAATGGGGAATGGACATCGTAGGAAAACTACCACAAGCCTCAGGCCAGAGAGTATTTATGCTCGCCATGACCGACTACTTGTCCAAAAGGATCGAAGTATAAGCGTACAGTCAGGTAAGAGATAAAGAGGTTATTTTTCATAAAATATAACATTATTTGCAGGTTTGGCATACCATATGTGATCGTTTGTGACAACGCATCACAATTCATAAGCAACAAGACAAGATCGTTGTGCGCCCAATGGAACATCGAGCGACATACCTCAGCACCAAGACATCCTCAAGCCAACGCCCAAGTAGAATGAAGCAACAAGATGATCATCAACAACCTAAACAAAAGATTGGAGGACAGACGAGGAAGATGGGCAGATGAACTACCCCTAGTACTATGGGAAGACAGGACGACACCAAAGACATCAACTAGACAAACTCCATTCTCATTGGTCTTTGGTTGTGAGGCAGTGATACCAGCTCAGATCTCAATCTCACTCAAAGGTATGGCTTACTCACAGTTGAAACTAACAAAACTGAGGTTGCAGCAAGTCTAGACACCATAGACGAACTCAGAGAGATGGCAAGCATAAGACTATTAGATACCAGCAGGCTGTGGCCAGAAGCTACAACAAAAATGTCAAAATCAGAACCTTCAGAGTAGGGGACATGGTTATGACAAAAGCATTCGAAAATACAAAGGAACCCAACGTAAGAAAACTTGCTCTACCTTGGGAAAGACCCTATCTTATTAAGTCAATCACAGGTATGGGAGCATACAGATTGATCACTATAGATGGGAAATCAGTTCCAAGAAGCCGAAATGCCATTAACTTGAAACTCTATTTAGATTAAATATATACTATACCTATGGTGCAATTATCCCAAGTAAGGATACAATACGGGTGAAACAACTACAAATGTATGAATTCAAAACCTAATTTCATTTATTATCTTATTAATTTTCAGCGATGATATTAACTTGAGCGTTGGAGGGTTGTTGGTGTAACCAACGACCACCCTAACCCACTTCTGTTTTGCATACCTGACCATTAACAAACAAACAATCAGATCACAAGACAGGGGGACAAAGGTGATACGAACTTGAAGAAATATGCAATCTTGAGACGGCACTAAAACCTACACGTACAAAATGTACTGAATTCTGCAGCTTTGGCATCTAACTGCAAGTTACACAATAAAAAAAAAGACACATGAGACATTACTCATAATGTCTACCAGAGTTGTAACAGAACCTCAACTCCTAGGCCATCTTAACACGCCTAATGCACACAAGTCAGCACGTACAACAGGATGAAGAACATGCCGAAACATGTCAACTAGCCATGATAGTTTGAAAGAAAGACTTCACAAGAAAAAGCAGACAGTCAATAATAAACCTTTGCCCTAAACGGACAAAGTAAGTCAATCCTTCCTAACATACTAAGATAAACCTTTGCCCACATGGATAAAGTTAAAAGTATCTAAAAGTAAACCTTTGTCCCCATGGACAAAGTTAAAATACATACATATCCAATATAATTATTTAAGGATGACATACCATCCACAAGTTACTAGAAAAATTAAAAAAAAGCTTATTGGGAGGAGTGTTATCAACAACCACTGAAGAAGCAAGAAGAATAGGAGATGATAGATCCTGAGTGTCATCAGGCAGACTCAAATTGGTAGCATCCTGAGGATGATAAGTTGAAGGGACGTTCTGCTCTGTAATAATGGAAGCAATCATCCCAGTGGTCTTTTTGATCTCCTCAGCCATTTGACGAACCTCACCTTCCCCAACAGGCCACCTCTTATGGAGCAGCTCCCACGTACCACTATAATGCCACTTCTTGTACTCCCCATTGGAAAACTCAGCCATAGCCTCTAGACGACTCTTCAAACAAAAGAAAAGAGTGTTATCCTCCAATCTGACTCATGAAGCCCCATATGCTCCTTCAACTTGGTAATCTCCATATTCTTCTCCGAAAGAACAAGCTCCTTGGCCTGAATAGGAACATCCTTAACCCGCACCTCCTCATTTGCAATATCCAGGATCTTGCGCAATTTCTTCTATGCAGACTTGAGAGAAGCATTTTAAGCCTCTAAAACCTTCACCCTTTTAGCAGTAACCAGATTATCTTGCAAAGCCTACAAACCACAAAACAAAAACTTAAGTAAAAGTACCCATCAAAATCAAAAACATCAAGTATGAAAAGTCAACAAATACCTTCAACAAATGGCCAGTAGTGACCTCTATAACTTCACCAACATGGTGAGCTTCATGGACAACTTCTGAACCCTCTAGAGTTTTAGTAAGTTTACTGGGTGTCTGAGCAACAAAGACCACGTCCTCAAATGATGACCTCATACGCTTAGCAGAATGAGACTTGAGGACAGATGCCTTCTTGGTGACAACCTTACTCTCTCCTGTATCAACCCCCTCACTCTTGATGTTCTAAAGATGGTCAGTAATATTCATGTTCCTGATGGAAAGTCGAGTAGCCTTGGAACCTGAGTAAAGCAAAATTGTGAGGATGATAAATTTAGGATGATCAACAAACTTAGCAGACTAATGGTGCACTTACTAATAGACATGGTTGTACTCTCAAAAGTGATCTTCTTTAGCTTGGAACTAACTTGCATAGAACTGTCGAACAGATTTGTGAACGTCCTCTCCACAGCAGGGATTGCCAAGAACGCAGAAACACAATCTTTACTTGTCTTTCCTTTGAACGTTTTGATAGTCAACCCTACAAAACAAGCAACGTAAGAAGACACTCTATAGATTTGTAAGAAAAGAAACAAACCTCTGAAAGACAAATAACCTTACGTAAACCACTTCTCAGTTATGAAGCTTCCATCTTGGCCTAAAGATTCTTTGTTGATAAACATGTACATATCCGTCCAAGAACGATCATTTCTTTCACTCAATCCAAGAATCAAATGCGCTGCCCCCTCTTTTATCCTAACTTGATACTTACAAGACCCACTTTCTCTCAACTGATAAACAGAAAATACATCTTCCAAACCCAACTCCAAATCTTTCTTTATACAAAGAACATGCACATCGAGCAACAATCTTCGAACCCCAGGTAGCAATTGACTTGGTTCAATAGGAAACCTCTCAAGGAAATCTTGGATGCCTTTAGGAAAAAGAAAACGTAAACCCTTGTCAAACGGGTACGAGTACATGATGAACCACCCAGGAAAAACCCTGTCAGTCCGTATTGGTTCTGCTGGGATTACAACCTTGCATTTATTTAGTAAAGCTCCTTCGTTTCGAAGATAATTTGTAGTAAAAGCATTTTCTACTCTACCCTTCTCCAGAGTCCTAGTTTCAACAAACTTTAAATCCCCAAGGTGTTAATTTTTAAATTTTCCCTTAGAAATACCAGAACTCTTGCTAGCACAAGCTTTCTTACCCATTACGAAAACTAAAGATCAAGAAATACGCATGAATGAAAGAAATATGGAATACCTGAAGGGAGATGAGTAGAAACACCGTTCTTGCTTCAACAAAGAGATAGAAGAAGATTTAAGAGAAAAGCAGTTTGAAATTGAAAGAGAGGTGTGGAATGACGGTTGCAGCTTTATAGGGATATATAGGCAATAATGCTCTGAGTTAATACTCGACAGTTGCACAATCCACGATGCATTAAAGTAGTTTTTCAGTTATTTTAATTGAAAAATTGGGGGCCAATTATGGTGCTAGATTTTGCAAAATGGCTTGCAATGCTCAGAATGTCATACAATGCTCAGAATGTCATACGATGCTCAAAACGACACTAGATGGGATTTACCCCAAGAAGACGTCAATGACCTAGTAACAAACAAAGAGAGAATCAGCCTATTTTGTAGGGAATGTAGCTACTATTGTGGAACAAGAGACTATGTCAAACCAAGATCAAATAACTAAAAGAGGAAGATAATAAGCTCAACGGTAGGTGAACGTGGGAAGAGACCGGTTAAGGGTTAATTCCTACAAACCAGGAACTACTTCTAGGAATCAAGGAAAGTATCCTCAATTGACTGAAGCTCACCAACGGTTAGGAGAAAAATGATGTAAAACGAGAGATGAAGACTTTCAAAGCACACATTGCACTCATTCATACTGAATCTTCTCCATTTCTACTCTCTCCATATTATTCTCAGTGTACTCAAATAGCATTATTATCCGTTTGTCATCCAGAAGTTGTACCCGTTGGTACTGTAAACATATACTCAATTACAATGGATCAATTACAAGTTGCATGATCCGCAGCGGCCAATATATCTCGCGGTAACAAAAATGCTTTCGACTTTTTCTCGTGGGAGGCGAAACTCTTGTTTTTATTTCTTAGGGTACATCCAAGGGAGAAAATAAGGGTAAAAAGAGATTTTATCCATCTCTGAATGTACACCCAATGGATTATTTGATCCATATTGATGCACCCAATTGTCTATGTCTACAGGTCAATCAAAACCTTTTGAGGTTGTTCTCTTCCGAAAGTCTTCTATTCTTTGCATGTGAGATGAAAAGGATAGAAAGATGAAAGGCCCCAGCTAGATCATTCGATCTTGTGGAAATTCAGATGCATTTTTTGGTAGCAGTTCCTCGGTTGCAAGCCATTTGGAGAATGACCTTTTATGGAACGCACGTCTTAGTCAGTTATTCTCGCAATTTAGACTGAGGAATCGGGAGGACTTCTACCTTCGGACGTGGAGGATTTGGCTGACGGAAGAAAAAATTCCTGCTTATTGGGTCAGCTGAAATGCTAGTAGTAGCAAGAAGAAAAGAAGCGTTGGTTGTTGGATCCATATCCCAAGCAAATCCGGCTTTTTTTCTATTCTAGACTGGACCTTACCAAAAAGCAAGAATAGAAATACCAGGATCCCAACCGAGGTTTTTTCCCTTTCCAGGGTTTTCCTCGTAAAAATATCTTATGTCACCATCTTCATTTCGCTTTACTATTATTTCATATAAACATTCTTTGCGTATAATCTGAATTATTAAGCTAGTTGACCCACAATCCTTGTTGAGCACGACATTGGTTAAATTTGACAAAAATAGACTTAAGGTATTAGTATTTTTATGATCTTCGAGATAATTGAGAGCAAAAGGGGGGTTGTAATATTCTATTGATCGATTAATGTGGTTGAGAGATTTAACTATTTTAGCTATTAAGAGAGTGGTGATAACATGGATGATGTATGGGTTTGAGAGAATGTGTGTTGTTCTCATTGAAGTATAGAAGCAGTATATATATGTACAACTCTCTAGCTAGATAATAGGAAACACAATCCTATCAAATAACTATCACTATCAGTCTCCTACCATATTACAACTCCTTCCTTATATACCAAGATTACATAGTCTAATACCCCACCTCAAGTTGGAGCATGAAGAACTCGAATGCCCAACTTGCAAAGAAGATAATCAAAATGTTGTTTTCCCAACGCTTTTGTAAGGATGTCCGCTAGTTGCTGATGAGTAGAGACCTTAGTTGTAGTCAAATTGCCTCGTAAAAGTTCATCACGAATAAAATGACAATCAACTTCAGTGTGCTTCGTTCGCTTGTGGAACACCGGATTTGATACAATATGAAGGGAAGCTTGACTATCGCAATGGAGTTGCATGAGTTGTGGCTGAGCTATGCCGACGCAACTTAAGATGCCTTTCAATCACTTTAGTTTGCATGTTGTCGTTGCCATGGAACGATATTCATCTTTTGCCGAGGAACAAGACAATGTATGTTGTTTCTTTGCCTTCTAAGAGATGGGTGAGGACCCAAGAAGTACAAACCACCCGGTAAGAGACAGCCTAGTAATGGGGCAACTTGCCCAGTCTAAATTGCACCAAGCTGTCAGCTGTACATCACAATCAGAGTGCAAGAGAATCCCTTGACCCGGGCAGCCCTTCAAGTAGCGGACCACTCAAATCGCCGCGTCCCAGTGACCTTGGCATGGACTCTGCGTAAACTGCGCAAGTAAATGCACATAATATGACAACTCCGGATGAGTTACCAAGAGATAAATGAGATGGCCCACAAGTGTGCGATATTGCTCCGGATCATCATACACTGGACTAGAATCTGACGCCAGCTTATGTTTCTGATCAAGAGGTATCCCTAGTGGCTTTGCTCCCAATAAACCAGCTTGAGAAATAGTATCCAGAGCATACATGAGTTGGTTAAAAAATATACCAGAAGGACTGCGAGCGACTTGTATCCCCACAAAGTACTTTAGAACACCCAAATCCTTTATGTGAAAGCAATTGCTCAGATACTCCTTAAAGCGAGCGATCTCAATGCTACTATCACCAATTATAACAAGATCATCCACATATACCAGGACAGTAAGCTAATACTCCGTAGTGTGCAAAGTAAAGAGAGAGTAGTCACACAACGACTGCACAAAACCATACTCACGAAGGGCCATAGTGAGCTTGGCAAACCAGCATCGCGGGGCCTGTTTCAAACCATAGAGAGCCTTGTGGAGACATCACACCATATCTTTGTTAGGCGCATTGAAGCTCTGAGGCAATTGCATGTACACTTCTTCATCCAAGTCACCTTGCAGAAAAGCATTATGAACGTCCATTTGATGGAGTTCCCAATTCCTTGCGGCCGCAATAGCAAGGACGGTGCAGACGATTTCCAACTTCATGACCGGTGTGAACGTTTCATTGAAATCCACTCTCACAACTTGATTATTACCATAGATATCCAGGCGGGCTTTCTGCCATTCCATCGTCCAGTCGAAGTTGTACTTGGTTTTGTAAACCCATTTGTTGCCAAGAGCTTTCTTCCCCGGGGGCAATGGTTCAAGAGTCCATGTGCCTGTGTCTTCCAAAGCTTGAATCTCGTTTGCCATTGAATCATGCCACATATCATGCTTTGCGACACTTTTAAAGGATCGTGGCTCATCTCTTGCAGAAACTGCCGCCAAGAACATTCTATTTTGCAAGGAAAAGTTAGTGCAATTCACATAGTGGGCAATAGGTTATGGCTTACCTAGAGGATGAGATCAGTTAGGTGAAGTAGGGAATGATTTTGGTGAGAGGCTTGTTGCGCGTACTGTATGAGTCACGAAATCACTTAGCTGAGAAGGGGGCTTCCTAGCTCACTTACCACGGCCCAATTAATCATCAGTCGTCTCAGTAGGTGGCACCGACAAGTCCTGGTCATCAGTAATAGGCACTGAAGGATCTAAGTGTTGTTTGATTTCATGCAAAGGAGGAATCGATACCTCAATATGCCCAATTGTATTGTCAAAAATAGACTGAGCGGCAGACCGCCCGATCGGGCGGTCCATGGCACCCGATTGGGCGAGATGGGTTACAGCCTGCCCAACTGCGTCGTGGTCTACGTGGGACAAACTTGGCTGAGCAGAGTTGGCCGGGAGAGCATCTGGTTCTACAGCAAGATCGAGACCATCGTGAAGCCGGGGTTCTTGGACCCCCCTTGTTCCGCCACCAGTGAGTCATCAAATATTGCCATCTCCGTGGTACAATAACAAGCAGAAATACATGTGGAAGACTCAAGGTAAGGAAAAGCATCCTCGGAGAAGACCCCATCTCTCGAAACAAAGAATACCCCTAACTCAATGTCATGGACTCGCCATCCCTTCTTGCCAACGGGATAGCCTATGAAGATACACTGTCGACTACGAGGAGCAAACTTATCACCCTTTCGACTTTGATTGTGAACACAACACAACCATCCAAAGACACAGAGATGGGCCATAGTGGGGGTTGGCCATGAAAAATCTCATAAAGGGGTCTTACCCTCTAAAACTCTAGATGGAGTTCAGTTAATTAGGTACCTTGCTATCAAGATGCATTCACCCCAAAATCAATGGGTAAATGAGCCTGAAAACGCAAGGCATGAGCCACGTTCAAGATATGGCGGTGCTTCCGTTCAACCTTACCATTTCGCTAAGGCGTCCCAACACAAGAAGTCTCATGAATCATCCCATGTTCATCAAAATGGGATTGTAGACAAGTAAATTTGGTGCCATTGTCACTACGAACAATCTTAACCTGTTTCCCAAATTGTCGTACCGTCAAGGCAAAGAAATTTTGCAACATAGGAGCAACTTCAGTTTTATCTTTGAGCAAGTAAATCCATACACCTAGAGAGAACTCATCCACAATACTCAAAAAATAAGAGCAACCACATGAAGAAAGAACTCGATAAGGTCCCCATAAATCACAATGTATAAGTTCAAACACATCCAAAGCTTTATACGTACTAACAGGCAAACTATCTCGAGAATGTTTTGCTCGAAGACAAACATCACACAACTTATTATCACGACTCTTACTCCTACTAATCCCTGGAACCAATTCAACTACTTCATTAGAAGGATGCCCCAACCTCTTGTGCCAAACTTCAATAGTATTATCAGCTGTCACGGTCTGAGCGGAAACGATATGCTTGTAGTAATAGAGCCCCTCTACTTGTTCGCCCATACCAATCTGGATCCTCAAAGTGCAATCCTGAATAACACAATCTTTATTAGTGAATTGTACATAACAATTATTTTCAAAAATAAGTTGCCACACTGAAATTAAATTACAATACAATCTAGGAACAAAAAGGACATTCATCAATTTAAGGTTGCCATTGAGCAACACCGTGCCCTCTTTAGTTGCGGTCACATGTTCACCGTTCGCTAACCCAATGGGGCACCCTACTATATCTCGCAAGTCATTCAAATAATCAACACATCCATTCATGTGATGGGATGCACCCGTATCAATAATCCATAGACAATTGGTGATGGGCTTACCTGCAGAAGTCTCTGTGTTGGACTGTTTATGAGAATTTGCCAGATTAGCTAGATCTTGTAGAGATTCATCATTGAGTTCGGACAAGTCAAGACCGACAAGAGCACCCACACTAGGAGAAGGTAGGGTTGAAGCCGCGACGTTTGCGCGGGGCTGTCCTCCACGACCATGACCTGCGCTTCAGGCAGCGTGCGTCGAGCGCTTGCCATCGGCTCTTGGACGATCACCCCACCAGTTCGGATTCGTTGAGAAGAAAGCACTGGGTAACATCATGACAGGGTTGTTTACCGTGAGTACACCATAGATC
Source organism: Kewa caespitosa (assembly GCA_900322205.1). Taxonomy (NCBI): domain Eukaryota; kingdom Viridiplantae; phylum Streptophyta; class Magnoliopsida; order Caryophyllales; family Kewaceae; genus Kewa; species Kewa caespitosa. The sequence continues at coordinate 19,847 of ONZA01013766.1, read as the reverse complement.
CGACTTGTCTTTGTCTCGGTCGCGGTTCTTCTGTCCCATGGATGGGGTTCCTACGGCTTTGATTGAAAAGCTCGCTGCCTCTCGAGGTCCATCCCTCTATCGTCCACTAGAATGCAACATTTCTTCTTGGTTGATTGTGGAATACACACGAGCTATAGGTGGGAGAACGTCGCTGGCCAAGATATTGTAGCGTACGACACTGAACAGGACATCGTCAAGTCCGATGAGAAACTGGTGGATGTTGGCCTCTTCTCTCTTCCTTGCATACTTTCCTGCTAAGTTGCAGGTACACTTACCGCACTCACAATTCGGTAGCGGGTCATAATTCGCCCACTCGTCCCATAGAAGTTTGAGTTTTCCATAGTACGTAGCGACGGGCGTGCCGTTCTATTTACATGCCGCTATCTTGGCCTTAATCTATTGTATACGGGGTCCATTCGAAACGCAAAATTGTTCCTCAATATTATTCCATAACTGACTTGCTTCTTCAACATACAAGATTGTCTTTCTTGCCGAAGGCTCGATGGTATTCATGATCCATGACACCAACATGGATTGCACCGTCCACCAGTCTTCGAGATCAGCAGAGTCATCGGCCAGCCTCGTGATCGTTCCATCAACAAAGCCAAAATTACGTCTAACTCGCAACAAGATTTTCGTTGCTCGAGCCCATTCATCATAATTGATTGCACCAAGTAACTTAACTTGGGTGATAATATTACTTGGATTGTCGTTAGATCCGAGATAATATGGAGAGTTCACCGGCCTAGGCATGCCGTCGCCTTCTTGTTTCTTCTCACCACTCATGATGTCAAGCATAAGTTTTTGTTTTTTTTTTT
>ONZA01013761.1:5233-22882 GCA_900322205.1 Kewa caespitosa | reverse complement strand
GCATCCATGAACCCGATTCAATAAAAATATCCTCAACAACAAAAGGACTACAAGATTTCAATACCTGCCACATAAAAGCTCTGATATCTTTGACATCATCTTCATGACTCTCCTTCAGCTGCTGGATACTTTGCCTTTTCACCATATTTTCCTCTTATATTTTATATTATAAGGACGGCTACAAGGATTAGGATTCTGCAAAAGGTGAAATGCAAACACCTATTTATAGAAAAGCAGATACCTAATTGCCCTCTTTAATTGGCTCCTAAATTCCTCCAAATTTCAATCGCTTTCCCTCCAAGAATTTTGCGATTTCCTGCTTTTAATAAGATTTTAATACGTTTTCACCTACTCGTTTATACGTTGTATTAGTCTGAGTTTGTTACTAATTAATTACATCTTATGTTCTAAGTTATAACACGGGGATGATTTGTTACTTCTGCATGCAAACGGCTACAAAGTGAACAGTTACATATACCTTGTTTCTAATAAGGAGAAAGCTGATGAAATAGACGAAAACTATGGTAATCAAAAAATTTCACCGTTGTTTTAATACCAAAATAATACAATAACGTTGATGAAATAGTTGAATCGTTTCCAACTATTTTTCCGTAACTGAAATTTAAGACGTTTAGGTAATTGTTTAGTAGCAAAATAGATTTCATATTATCATCTGCTGCAGGTAATTAAGGAACCATAAACCCTAAACCAATGTCATGCAATCCTGCTAAAAAATGTCATTTCATGTGCACACCTACAGGCCATGCATGGCGATGGAATATCCTTTTCCTTATCTCCATTGAACGAATCTGCACAAAGCATGAGACGATCAAGGTCATGTTCGTCTGTCTTTTGGCAATGCAAGTCAGAAAATTTCAAATGCTTTTCATGTCGAGACATCCATGTAAGTATTGGGCGCCACCAATACCCACTTCTCCTGAATGATTATGTCCTCGGTGTTTTGTTCAATGAGAATCTTGGCCATCATTTCTTTCCCCCTACAGATGGAACCTTCTTCACCACTGCACATCAGGAGAAGGCTTGGCAAATACGTTGCAAACATGTGACCCTAATCTGCCGACCTCTGCAAGTACACCACTCCCTTATCCCGACGTTTTCGCTGTAGAATTTTTCTCGAAATGAACATTAAGTAAAGTCAGTATTTAAACAATAGGTTTCATTGAAATCTATTTAAATTTACATACCAAGCCAACAATATAAAGAGAACTTTTGGGTTGCATTTGTACTATTGCTTTGGTTTTTCTTCAAATGAGAGCTTACTCAATCCCAGAAATCAGTATTCTTGATAAAATTGTCGGCATTTTATGAGGTACCTAATTACTCTTTTTAAATGAAATTAACAGTTAAATTAGCAACAAAGCCAAAGAAATGGAATCATAGAAACTAACACATAATTGCACAAGAGTCAAGGAGGCAGGTACATCTACGGAAAGTTGTCTTTTCCGTCCTAACAATAAAGTAATGAACCTTTTGGCGTTATACTCTATTTATCGAAAAGAAAGTTCACATAAAGAATTCATTTCCCTCTCATTTATTTTTTTGGCTTTCTTACCGCCTTCTCACATACTCCACATTATACTTTGCCCAATCCAACTTCTATTCTCTGATTGTGACTCTAGTACTCCCTGTTCATCGTCGCTGCCTTTACGTCTTTTTCAGAAAAGTGGAACCACTAATGTCTGGTAATACTCTTCTAATTTCGTCTATTTTTTTCCATTTTTGTATTTCCTAGCTGTACTGTAGCATTTAATCTTCAATTTCCTGAACTAGGGTTTCGCACTTTCATTTCAATAATATGTTCGTGACAGTAGAGTAAACTTTCATAGTCAAAATTTAATTGTCTGGTAACCAGTCAATGGACTATGACAATGGTGACATTTTTGACTCCGTGGTGATAATGGGGGAAGGAAGCTATTAATGAAATTGATGCTGAGGTAAGGTTGAGTTTAAAACATTACATCTTTATGTTTTTCTTGTCGTTATGAATATTTTTCTGTCGTTATTAACATGTCGCCAAATTAGCTTCATTCCCTTTTTGATATTTTTGACCGTAACGAATAGGTTGTTCAAGGAGATGGACTTGGAGACGGTCACAAGGTAGATAGTGAAGGAGGAAATGTGAACACATCTAATAAGGTTAGAATTCTTCATGAATGTACAGTTGAAAAATTAGTCAATCCTTTTTTAGCGTTTTACTTACTTGATTGCTTCTGGTGTGTTTTAAACAGTTGGGAGTTTCTGGATCTGTTTCTGAAGTTGATGACACCTCAGCAAATGTTTGTGCGTGTAAGGCCCTAGACAATGCAAACACTACAGAGAAGGTTACGAAGAGTAGCTTGAACGAGGCACTGCAAGATAACGGAGCAGCTGCTTCGCAAAATGACGCCTCTCAGAATGCGGGTGCTGATAATGCTCCAGAGAATAAGGCTACGACAATTGCCAAAAATGAGGCACAAAATAATGCAAAAAGTGTAGATGATCCCTCCCAGGAAGCTTGTGCTGATAAGGCTCCTGTAAAGAGTCATACTACGAATGCTGAGAAAGACGCAACTCAAGATGATACGGGTAATGCGAACAATGGTACCAAGATTATTGAGAACGAGGCAACATGCAATGATGCGGGTAATGCGAAGAAGGCTACGACAATTACCGAAAATGAGGCACAAAATAACGCAAACGGTGTAAATGATCCCTCCCAGAAAGCTGGTGATGATAAGGCTCATGTGAAGAGTGATACTACGACTACTAAGAAAGACGCAACTCAAGATGATACGGGTAATGCAAACAAGGGTACCATGATTGCTAAGAACGAGGTAACAGATAATGATGCGGGTAATGCGAAGAAGCGTACGATGCGTACCGAAAATGAGGCACAAAATATTGCAAAAGGTGAAGATGACGACTCTCAGAAAGTGAGTGCTGAACAAGTTCCTATGAAGAGTTCTACTAGTACTGCTGAGAACGACACAGCTGAAGATGATACGGATAATGCGAAAAAGGGTACAACGAGTACTAAGAACGAAGCTAAAAATAATGCAAACGGTGAACACGATACCTCCCTGAAACCAGTTGCTGAAAAGGCTTCAGTGAAAATGGTTACTAACAGTCCTGAGGTTAGATAATTGAATGTTATTTTATTCGTCATATAATCTGCTAGGTAACGTAATTGCTTATGTATGATACTCGAAATTTATTACTAGGAAAACACTGTGTCTGAGAGTCCAACAGCGAAGTAGGAAGTTCCAAACTCAGAGGCTTCAAGTGGTAATCTTGTTGAGGTAGTCCTCGACTCCTTTCATTTTCAACTGTTGTTGTAAATTTCAATTTCAATAGTACTGTGTCTCGCAATATAGATTATTAATGAACGTACACTTTCTTCATAAAATCTGCTGGATAACAGAATGCTTATGTATTACACTTTAATTTGTTACTAGGAAAATATGTCTGAGAGTCCAACAGGGAAGAAGAAATCTCCTAAGAAAGTTCCAAACTCAGAGGCTTCAAGTGGTAATCTTGTTCAGGTAGTCCTCGACTCCTTTCATTTTCAAATGTTGTTGTAATTTTCGATTTCAATAGTAATGTGTCTTGCTATGTAGATTGTTAATGAATGTACACTTTCTTCACAAAATCTGCTAGGTAACAAAATGCTTATGTATTACACTTTAATTTGTTACTAGGAAAATACTGAGTCTGAGAGTCCAACAGGGAAGAAGAAAGCTTCTAAGGAAGTTCCAAACTCAGAGGCTTCAAGTTGTACTCTTGTTGAGGTAGTCCTCGATCCCTTTCATTTTCAACTGATATTGTAATTTTCATTTTCAATAGTATTGTGTCTCGCAATGTAGATAGATATAATAAAGAAAAGGCTTAGTACACGTGGGACTTATGCCTTTCTTTTCGGATCTTTGTTAATGAATGTACACTTTCTTCATAAAATCTGTTGGGTAACAGAATTCTTATGTATACTATTTTAATTTGTTACTAGAAAAACAGTGCGTCTAAGAAACCAACATTGAGTAAGAAAGCTCCTAAGAAGGTTGCAAACTCAAGGACTTCAAGCCTTTGAAGGTAGCACTCCTCTCCAACTTTCATTTTTAACTGATGTGGTATTTTTGATTTAAGATATTACTGTATCTCGCAAGGTTATATGCTATTGAATATACACTTGAATTTTTTAGAAGAACACTACTGTGTCTAAGAAACCAACACTGAAGGAGAACGCTCCTATGAAAAAGGCGGACGCAAGAAGTCCAAGTCGTACTCCTGATAAGGTAGTCCTCCACTCGTTTCAATTTCAATTTTCAACTAATGGGGTAATTTTGCTTTTAAATAGTACTATGTCTCTCAAGGTTATACGTTATTGAATGTACATTTTCCTCATAAAATCTAATGGATAAACCTAATGATCATGTGTTACAATTGAATTTGTTACTAGAAAAAAGTTGTGTCTAAGAATCCAACACTGAATAAGAAAACTCTTGAAAAGGTTTCAACCTTAGAGACTTCAGATGGTATTCGTGCTGAGGTTGTCCTTCACTCCTTTCTATTTTCACGGATGTGGTATAATAATACTCTGTCTCGCAATGTACAACCCTTGAATTTTTACTAGAAAACAATGCAGGCCACGAAACCAACAATGAAGAAGAAAGCTCCCAATAAGGATGCGGATGCAGGGACATCAAGTGGTACTCTTGTTATGGTAGTCCTCCACTCCTTTCATTTTCAACGAATTGGGTAATTTTGATTTAAAATAGTACTATGTAATGGAATTTCATATGTTATTGAATGTACACTTTCTTCATAAAATCTACTAGGTAACCTAATGGTTATGTGTTACACTTGAATTTGTTACTAGAAATACATTGTCTCTAAGAATCCAACGCCGAAGAAGAAAGCTCCTAAGAAGGTTGTAAGCTCAGGGAATTCAAGTGGTACTCTTGATGAGGTACGAGTGGCGACCAAAAGAAAATGGAAGGAAAAGATGGCAGTTTGCATTAAAGTTGATAGGCAAAAGAAAAGGGAGGAAAGCCAAAGAATAGTCCTCTAAAGTCATCAAGGAGTGCAAAAGAGGATTGTGCAATAGTTTTTCTACATATTTGTTGAACTTTACTCCCTGTTAAATCCAATAATTGCAAATTTGCTACTAAAAAAAATCTACAAAGCATGATGGTGATGGGAAGATGAAGAAGGAACAAATTTCAAAGAAGGAAGAAGTAGACCCTACAACTTCTGAATGAGCAAACACAGAAGTTAGTGGGGAACAAACAAAGCAAACAAAAAAAGAGGGAGACTAAGGAAGATCACACCAGCGCACCAACTAGTTACTCATTTTCAACGTTTTAGCTTTCATCAACCTATACTTTGTAATTAGATTGCTTACAAAATTGCTCATTTTCATATATTTAGGGGTACCCAACCGTTAGATGTTGTCTAGTGGAGTTGGTCACGTGTCTTACAAAGAAGCAAATGAAATGGGTTGAAAATGCTGGGTGGGGCAGTTTGTTGAACATTTTGATCACAAAGGTTGACAAGTTTCTTGTGTCATGGTTGCTCAAAGGGTTTGGCCCCGAGACCCAGATTCTCACTTTGAGGTGTTCCAACGATGAGTACTGCGACGGACCGACAAAGACTGTGAAGTTTGACAGCACGATGATTGGGTGGGTTTTAAGCCTTCCTGCTTTGCGAGATATGAGGCACGTGCCTTTAGCTGAGAAAAAATAAGAAGGTGGAAGACATGCTAGAAGAGTACCAAAACAATGGCGACATTGATCACAGGATTGTCTTTAACAAGTGTGTTAGGGAAACCAAGAACGAGTTAAGGTTCCTTATGCACTTTATTATTTTTTCTCTTGGCACAACAGTGTGCATCACCAAGAGCATTTGGATCAGCCCTAAATATTGTAATGCTCTGACGAAGTACGCACTGATCACTTATGAGGTCGAATCAGTTGAACTGGGGCAAGTATGTGTTGGATTGGATGATCAAATACTCCAGAAACATTATTTGCTACTACAAAACTAAATAGTTACAAAATAGTCGCTAAATAGTTACTTTAAAACTATAAACTTCAATTAATTGTGAAATATTTGTTACTAAATAGTTACATTGCTCAATGTGCACGTGTCTTCTGATGCATCTCTACCATTGTCTTGTGAGTCATCTTCTCTCTGTGTTGTTGCCTCTTTTTGGTTCTAAGTTTCCCCTCTGCTGGGTGCCTTTTTCTTTTGGGTGGCCTGCCCATACCTCTTTTAACAACAAGGTCTTTTGTGCGATTAACGTTGATGTCAATCTGAGGGTGGTCCACGCTGGGAAGCATTTTGCTTCTGCCAAAAACAGTACTCGGTGGTGCTACTGAGGGGGCAGAGCCAATGCGTTCCAGCTATAAATACCTGCAACTGACCCTAGCTTTTTGCAAAGTTCATTTGTCCCTCCAAGAAACGTCTTAAGAGTCTCTTCATTGTGCAACGCAACAGTAGCTAAATAGTTTGTTATACGGCTGACCAGATGCTTTTTTCACATACGATCAACATCCCTTGGATCGTAGGACCCGACATGTAAAGTTTTGCAATCCCTTACAATATCCTTCCGCCATCGACTGAGGACGTAACTATCGGGTTTACGCTTGATGCCCTCTACCTCAATAACAGCATTGACGTGCTTACAGAGTATACCCCTGAGTTCAAAAAGTTTACATGAACATTTGTACTCCTCTTTAACCGCATCTATCTTCACATGGAAGTCCTTTCTATCTTTCTTCCACACGGGGTTAACAATCTTTTCCTTAGCATGGTATATGATGACATTTCTTGTTGTAGAAAACTTCGTCACATTTGTATGCTTCCGCAACTTCGTATCATCCTCAATCTCCTTAAACTTTGATTTCATGTATAACTTATGGAAAATAGCCTTGACAAGAAGAGTATTGTCGCAAGGTATAGGCTTTTGCTTCGATGCTTGGTTGAGGGCTTCCTCCTCTTCAATTTTGCTTCCCAGGGCCACCTCATACTGTTTAACAAAACGTAATAGGCCCATGATTAAGTTTACGAACTTCTTTATGAAGGTGTTTACGCCCTCACTTCTTTGGGTCGAAGATATTCCAGGCCAGAAAGTACCCCTCCAATACCTTGGAACTCATTTTTCTCTAATCTTGTATGATTCTTTGATCCAATTATTCTTCTCCAGCTTGAACCTAAAAATAAAATTTATCACAGATATAATTGTTCTCCAAGAAACATACATATCGTGTTACAAATAATGTTTCGTTCTACTATCATAAAGCTAACTCAATATATTAGCATCGTAAGATACTTTCTCAGTAGCAAATGAAATAAGTGCAGTCTTACAGAATACTAATTCATTTTAAAATAAACCTTTTCACCATGTCCTTCCATGCATCGTCAAATTCTTCCTCGCTCACCCTGTCGTGCACTGTTGTCTTCCATGCTGCGCTAATTTCCTCAGTTTCTTAGTCGCATTTACCATCTTGTGCCATAGACAAAGCCTATGATATACCATTGGGAAAATAATTTTAATTGCTCTCACGATTGCCCTATCTTGGTCAGTGAGTATGCCCCTCGACACCTTGCCCATGTACTTCAACCACCGAGTGAATAACCACACAAATGATTCACTTGTTTCATTGGTTATTAAACCAGCCCCTAGAAGTATTAATGAACCATGGTGATTCACTCCAACAAACAGAGCAAATTGTATGCGGTACCGATTGCACCAAAAAAGCTGTGTCGACTGTTATTACATCTCCGAAATACTTGCAAGCACTCCGGCTCCTCGCATCTAGCCAGATTAAGTTCTTAAGCCTCCCCTCCTCGTCCTTCTCAAGTGAACTAAAAAATATCTGGATTTTGATCTTTCATCTTACAACAGTACACCTACAGTATTGAGGCATCACCAGATAGAGTTTGCCGTCTCCTCCAAGTTGTTACTGCATTCCTTAGATCACGCATCGTGAAAGGAACATTTCTATGCCCACCTCCATTCTTAATAAGGATTGTGTTGTATATCTTCACAAGGGGGATACTAGCAAGATCCCGATCTATTGATTGTTACATTATGTAGACCTCAATATAACGGAAGTTGAGCATCCTCCTGCTCTATGCGAGATGTAACTCATGATTATGATCCAACATAGCTCGGGTTATCTCAAATCTTGAATTCTTTGGATTCATGTGTCCATCTACCATTACAGGGCATTTATTCATGTGTCGTGGAGCATTTTGCACACAAATCTAAGCCTACTCATCATGTGGTATTGTGGCTCCTTCTCTCCTACCTTTTTTTCTATCGATTCCTTACTCTTTGTATTCGCTCAGTAGAGAGTTGGTGCGTATATGAAATTAAAATCCTTTACAAAATTCTTACTTATGGCAAAATAGAGCATACTCGTTTGCATCAGGAAAACTCATGTTCACTGCAGTATTTTGTTCACTTGACTCATCCACCTTTCCTCTATCTCATCATTCGAGTTCACATAATCATTCATTTCTTCCTCAGATGGTATCTTATTGAGGTTGAGACATTCACCTCCTGTAAATTGATTAACCTCAACATTAACACTCTGAACCTTCGGAGTTTCTCCATTGAATACGTTCTCTCCATTTAATCCACTTAACCTGCCGGTATTATTCTCAGAACTATCACTAAGTATATATTCATATTCGTTTCCATTGAATACGTTCTCTCCATTCATTGTTATTTTCCCTCCAGGAATAAAAATTCTCCCTCCATTTCTTCCCTCCTTTATTTTCCCCCTCATGTGACATGGCAATTATTTATTGGACAAAAAACGTTGTGTGTACACACACCTTGGGTATCACTATCATTGTCCGAACAACAGTACTTAACTTGAATAAGTTTTAGTGAAACTTTAAAAGAAATGCAAAGAATAACTAATGAAGATGTAATGTAGATTTTCAACAAAATACTTATAAAAAAAAGAGGGGGGGTGGCCAAAATTGAACCCGCAGCCTCCAAATTAATTAAGAGTAATGCTTACCGCTATTCCAGCACACAACTACCATGTAACACAGAAATCGATTATATTGTTAAATTTTGAGGAGCTGGGCCCCCTCCCGCCGCAACTAAATTCCACCACTGCCTGAAAGGAACCGATGACAAAAGAATTAGTATTTCACGAGCACTCGATTAAGCGGATTTGAAACCCATTGCCTAGGCAGGTACCCATTTAGATTGTGACCCAGTTTCCTTCAACTCTCGAACTGCATCTTACCTACAATAAGATTGAAGCGCATTGCTCAAAACGTGCAAATGTTCAACAATCACCTTCAATCATTTTTCAGCCAAATTTGCAATGAAAATCAAGATTTTAGTAATTGGGCTAAAAGAATAGTTAAAATGCCCAAATTTATTATAAACAAAATAAAAAATTTACCATCAACAAAAGTGGACTCCCAACATAACAACGCTCATCAAAATCGATCCTTGAATTATCTGCACAAATTATTTCCTACACCTTTGAGGTGTAGGATATTTCCTACACCCACCCTTTAAATCCACATTAAAAACCCAAACTTAGTTGGAGGCCCATTTGTATTTTTCTTTTTTATTTTATTTTAGATTTTTTCAGTTGGATGTACTTAGAGAATATATAAAAATTGAATGATGTAAGACCAACCAAGTCTGAAGTCTCAGCTTCCCCCTCAACGTCAGAGAAAAATTAAGTTGCATACTACTCAGTATGTCAATGAGACTAATATGGTTATGGTTAACTTGATAAGATATTAGATTATTAGTGAATGTACACTTTCTTCACAAAATCTTGGATAACATAATGCTTATGTATTACACTTTAATTTGTTACTAGGAAAATATGTCTGAGAGTCCAATAGGGAAGAAGAAATCTCCTAAGAAAGTTTCAAACTCAGAGGCTTCAAGTGGTAATCTTGTTGAGGTAGTCCTCGACTCCTTTCATTTTTAAATGTTGTTGTAATTTTCAATTTCAATAGTATTGTGTCTTGCTATGTAAATTGTTAATGAATGTACACTTTCTTCATAAAATCTGCTAGGTAACAAAATGCTTATGTATTACACTTTTTAATTTGTTACTTGGAAAATACTGAGCCTGAGAGTCCAACAGGGAAGAAGAAAGCTTCTAAGGAAGTTCCAAACTCAGAGGCTTCAAGTCATACTCTTGTTGAGGTAGTCCTCGTTCCCTTTCATTTTCAACTGATGTTGTAATTTTCATTTTCAATAGTATTGTGTCTCGCAATGTAGATTGTTAATGTACACTTTTTTCATAAAATCTGTTGGGTAACAGAATGCTTATGCATTATATTTTAATTTGCTACTAGAAAAACATTGAGTCTAAGAAACCAACATTGAGTAAGAAAGCTTCTAAGAAGGTTGCAAACTCAGGGACTTCAAGCCTTTGAAGGTAGCACTCCTCTCCAACTTTCATTTTTAACTGATGTGGTATTTTTGATTTAAGATATTAATGTATCTCGCAAGGTTATATGTTAATTAATGTACACTTGAATTTTTCACTAGAAAACTATTGTGTCTTAGAAACCAAAACTGAAGAAGAAGTCTCAAATGAAAAAGGCGGACGCAAGAAGTCCAAGTCGTACTCCTGATAAGGTAGTCCTCCACTCCTTTCAGTTTCAACTTTCAACTAATGGGGTAATTTTGCTTTTAAATAGTGCTGTGTCTCTCAAGGTTATATATTATTGAATATACACTTTCTTCATAAAATCTGATGGGTAACCTAATGATCATGTGTTACTATTGAATTTGTTACTAGAAAAATATTGTGTCGAAGAATCCAACACTAAATAAGAAAACTCCTGAAAATGTTGCAACCTCAGGGACTTCAAGTGGTATTCGTGCTGAGATAGTCCTCCACTCCTTTCTATTTTCACGGATGTGGTATAATAATACTCTGTCTCGCAATGTACAACACTTGAATTTTTACTAGAAAACAATACAGGCCATGAAACCAACAATGAAGAACAAAGCTCCCAAGGATGCGGATGCAGGGATATCAAGTGGTACTCCTGTTAAAATAGTCCTCCACTCCTTTCATTTTCAACGAATTGGGTAATTTTGATTTAAAATAGTACTATGTATTGCAATTTCATATGTTATTGAATGTACACTTTCTTCATAAAATCTGCTAGGTAACCTAGTGATTATGTGTTGCACTTAAATTTGTTACTAGAAAAACATTGTCTCTAAGAATCCAACACCGAAGAAGAAAGCTCCTAAGAAGGTCGTAAGCTCAGGTACTTCAAGTGGTACTCTTGATGAGGTACGGGTGGCGACCAAAAGAAAATGGAAGGAAAAGATGGCAGTTTGCAGCAAAGTTGATGGGCAAAAGAAAATGGAGGAAAGCCAAAGAATAGTCCACTGAAGTCATCAAGGAGTGCAAAAGAGGATCGTGCAATAGTTTTTCTCCATATTTGTTGAACTTTACTCCCTGTTGAATCTAATAATTGTAATTTGCTACTAAAAAAAAAAAAAAATCTGCAAAGAATGATGGTGATGGGAAGATGAAGAAGGAACAAATTTCAAAGAAGAATGAAGTAGACCCTACGACTTCTGAAGTAGCAAACACAGAAGTTAGTGGGGAACAAAGCAAACAAAAAAAGAGGGAGACCAATGAAGATCACACCAGCGCACCAACTAGTTAGTCATTTTCAACCTTTTAGCTTTCATCAACCTACACATTGTAATTAGATTGCTAACAAAATTGTTCATTTTCATATATTTAGGGGTACCCAACCGTTAGATGTTGTCCTGATAAGTTAGTGGAGTTGGTCAATTGTCTTACAAAGAAGCAAATGAAATGGGTTAAAAATGCTGGGTGGGGCAGCTTGTTGAACATTTTGATTACAAAGGTTGACAAGTTTCTCGTGTCATGGTTGCTCAAAAGGTTTGACCCCGAGACCCAAATTCTCACTTTGAGGTGTTCCGAAGATGAGTACTATGACGGACCGACAAAGACTGTGAAGATTGACAGCACGATGATTGGTTGGGTTTTAGACCTTCATGCTTTTTTTGCCTTTTTTTGGGTTCTACGTTTCCCCTCTGCTGGGTGCCTTTTTCTTTTGGGTGGCCTGCCTATACCTCTTTTAACAACAGGGTCTTTTGTGTGATTAATGTTGACGTCAATCTGAGGGTGGTCCACGCTTGGAAGCAGTTTGCTCCTGCCAAAAACAGTACTCGGTGGTGCTACTGAGGCGGAAGGGCCAATGCTTTCTAGCTATAAATACCTGGAACTGACTCTAAATTTTTGCAAAGTTCATCTGTCCTTCTAAGAAACGTCTTAAGGGTCTCTTTATTGTGCAATGCAACAGTAGCTACGTTTGTCATACGGCTGACCAGTTGCTTTTTTCGGATACGATCAACATCCCTTGGATCGTAGGACCCAACATGTATAGTTTCGTAATCCCTTACAATGTCCTTCCGCCATCGACAGAAGACGTAACTATCAGGTATACGCTTGATGCCCTCTACCTCAATAACAGCAACGACGTGCTTGTAGAGTATACCCCTAAATTCAAAAAGTTTACATGAATATTTGTACTCCTCTTTAACCATATCCGTCTTCACATGGAAGCCCTTTCTATCTTTCTTCCGTACGTGGTTAAGAATCTTTTCATTAGCATGGTAGATGACGACATTTCCTGCTGCAGAAAATTTCGCCACATTTTTATGCTTCAGCAACTTCGTCTCATCCTCAATCTCCCTGAATCTTGAGTTCGTGTATATCTTATGGAAAACAGCCTCGACAAGAAGAGTATTGTTGCAAGGTATAGGCTTTTGCTTCGATGCTTGGTTGAGGGCTTCCTCCTCTTTAATCTTGATTCCCAGGGCCACCTCGTACTGTTTAACAAAACGTACTAAGCCCATGATTAAGTTTTTACAAATTTCTTTAGGAAGGCGTTTACGCCCTCACTTCTTTGGTCGAAGACACTCCAGCCCATAAAGTACCCCTCTAATACCCTGGAACCCTTTTTTCTCTAATCTTGTATGATTCTTTGATCCAATTTGTCTTCTACAGCTTGAACCTAAAAATTTAATTTATCACAGATATAATTATTCTCCAAACAAATGCATATCGTGTTACAAATAATGTTTCGTTCCACTATCATAAAGTTAACTCAATATATTAGCATCGTAAGATACTTTCTCAGTAGCAAATGAAATAAATGCAATCTTACATAATACTATTTCATTGTAAAACAAACCTTTTCACCATGTCCTTCCATGCATCGTCAAGTTCTTCCTCGCTCAGACTGTCGTGCACTGTTGTCTTCAATGCTGCGCTAATTTCTTTATATTGTTTGTATTTCCTCAGTTTCTTAGTCATATTTACCATCATGTGCCTGAGACAAAGCCTATGATCTGCCAATGGGAAAATAATTTCAATTGCTCTTGCGGTTGCCCTATCTTGGTCAATGAGTATGCCCCTCGGCGCCTTGCCCATGCACTTCAACCACTGAGTGAATAACCACACAAATGATTCAGTTGTTTCATTGGTTATTAAACCATCCCCTAGAAGTATTAATGAACCATGGTGATTCACTTCAACAAACAGAGCGAATGGAATGCGGTACCGGTTGCACAAAAAAGTTGTGTCGAATGTTATTACATCTCCGAAATACTTGCAAGCACTCCGGCTCCTCGCATCTGCCCAAAAACATTCTTAAGCTTTCCCTCCTTATCCTTCTCAATTGCACTAAAAAAATTTGGATTTTGATCTTTCATCTTACCAAAGTACTCCCCAAGCATTGAGGCATCACCAGATAGAGTTTGTCATCTCCTCCAAGCTGTTACTGCATTCCTTAGATCACGCGTCGTGAAAGGAACATTTCTATGCTGGCCTCCATTCTCAATAAGAATTGTGTTGTATATCTTCACAAAGGGGATACCAGCAAGATCCCGATTTTACTGATCGTTGTGTTATGTAGTCCTCAATATAACGGAAGTTAAGCATCCTCTAGCTCTGTGCGGGATGTAACTCATGATTGTGATCCAACATAGCTCGGGTTATCTCAAATCTTGAATTCTTTGGATTCATGTGTCCATCTACCATTACAGGGAATTTATTCATGTGTGGAGCCATTTTGCACGCAAATTTGAGCCTACTCATCATGTGGTATTGTGGCTCCTTCTCTCCTACCTTTTTTCTACCAATTCCTTGATCTTTGTATTCGCTCAGTAGAGAGTTGGTGCGTATATAAAATTAAAATCCCTTACGAAATGCGTACTTATGGCAGAATAGAGCATACTCGTTCGCGTCAGGAAAACTAATGTTCACTGTAGGATTTTGTTCACTTGACTCATCCACCTCTTCCTCTATCTCATCATTCGAGTTCACAAAATCATCCATTTCTTCCTCAGATGGTATCTTATTGAGGTCGAGAGATTCACCTCCTGTAAATTGATCAACCTCAACATTAACATTCTGAACCTCCGGAGTTTCTCCATTATATACGCTCTCTCCATTTAATCCATTTAACCTGCCGGTATTATTCTCAGAACTATCCCTGAGTATATACTCATATTCATTTCCACCTAGCGCATCCAATCTTTCTTCTTCATTCTGCAATAAGAATAATAGTTATATAAGATTTCTTTCTTTAGGAATCATTTTGCTTTTACCCAGATTAACTACGGTATCCAAAAGTCTACATGTTGTTTCGATCCCAAAATATTATGTAGGTACTACAATTTCTCAATATCATCTGGTATTCAAATGTTGTTCCTAAAGAAAATACGAAATTCGTTAAACACTACGCTGCCGAAAATATCAAGTTTAGTTACTAATAAACTAGCAAGTTTAGTTACTAATAAAATAGAAATGTTTGTTACTTATATAAATAGCAATATTTGTTACTAACAAAAACATGACATTATTATCTGTCTTCGACTTCTGCTTCATTTTCTCATACCCAATATACCTCTTTCGATTTCAATCCACACAGAATAATTTATACTAATGGTAAATATGTAACATTTGGGTTCACAATCTATTTCTAATACTCGATCAATGTTCAATAAACAATGTAATTGTCCATTTTAACTAAGAACTCAAGTCAACATAAGAAATCAAAACTTACCCGAATAAGTTCATCCTCTCTCAATAGATCGTCAATGTAATCGTTCATTTTTAAAGCCAGATAATGTCAGATCTTACAGGAAAATTAAAAACCAACTGAAGTACAAAACAATTTAAATCGCTGGAAAGAATATGAGAGGTAGAAAATGTGTATTTTCTTGCCTGAATTATTTAGTGTTCTTGCCGGAAAATTTTTCCTTTCTCGCCGTAAAATTTTCTATTTTCTTGCCGAAATTTTTTTGAGTTGGTTTCATCGAAAAAATAATTGAATGTTGGAAAAAAAGTTTCCACAAAGTCCCGCCTACTACTCAAGTTCACGCCCATTCATTGCTATTTTCCCTCCCATAATAAAAAATCTCCCTCCCTTTCTTCCCTCCTTTACTTTTCTCCCTCATGTGACATTGCAATTATTTATTGGACAAAAAGTTGTGTATACACACACCTTGTGTATCGCCTACCATTGTCCGAACAACAGTACTTAACTTGAACAAGTTTTAGTGAAACTTAAAAAGAAATGCAAAGAATAACTAATGAAGATGTAATGTAGATTTTCAACAAAATGTAATGTATCTTGGCTCCCACTCCAATCCTGACCTACATGCGGGGTGGGGTATCAACACCATCGAACTTCAATTTTAATACTATCAAAAGAATTTGAATTAAACTTAATTAGAGGGTGTTTGAAGACAATTACCCCACTTGTGGCCACTACATCACCTCGAATTATTTTTTCTCAAATACATTAGTTTCTTAATCTTGAGAAAGAGTAGACAAAATTATCTTACATAACAATTTTTTTATTAATGATTACTCAAATTCACTTCCATTAGGGGTGAAACATAAGCCAATATCACCCTATTCTAATCAAGTGCATAGATTGTTGTTGTAGCTTGTAGCAACCTCGTAGTTGATAATAACCATAGATTATTTGTCTTACCAAAATTAGGAGTACTATATTTGTATCCTTTGTATGTGAAATTGTCACCACAAGCACCTCCTACTACTTTGCACACCAATATGTCATTACACAATATATCAAATTTGTTCCATCAAAACTAAAGTTTATGTACAATCAAAATTTTATCACGTTTGATTGACTTACAAGGGGAGAAGAGTGGGGAAAATGTCATCATCAATCATGAAAAAAATAGAGCAGAAGCTAGAGGAGAAGATGAAGGGTCTTCTTAAAGAAGAGGAAAACAAGAGTAATGAAGGTGATAATAACAATAACAAGGTTGTTAGAAAAAGAGAAAAGATAGGAGCACTTATAACCATGATTCACGAGAAAAGGAAGAAGAAAAAGAAGACGTCGAAGGACCAGGGTCAGCAGGAAGAGGGAGAGGGAAAAGGAGAGGAAGAAAAGGAGGAAGAGGGATCCGACGAGGAAGATGAAGAAGAAGAAGAAGAAAGCGGAAAACATAGTTGGTATGAACCACATCACATTATATTGACATTATTGTTTGTCTTAGTTATTTCTTCTCCTATAAATTAATCTTCGATCTTAATCTTTATCTTAGATAAAATGCTGCATGGTTCTAGACTATAGGTCTCTCATCGTACAATCATTATGGTCATCAATTAGTTAGTTTGGATAGTCATTACAAGGAGGGTTATCTAAAAAAGAGTCCATGGACAATAACTACAAACAGTCTCCGAGACGATGCATGAACTTTTTCACCAACATCATCTAACCGAGGGCTTGGTCTTCCTATCAATGTCGAAACCACCTGAATTAGTTCAACATGTAGTAACCTTAGTAGAGTACCATGATTTAAGAAATTCATATTCGTTAACCTCTTTTCGCACTTCGAAACACGGGCACATCATAAGAAACTTGTTTCAGGAATTCAGATAAAGATCGCCTGTTCTTGCTTAACCTGTGCATTTGAACAGCATCGGTGCAAATATTAATAAGCAGCTAAGCTAAGACATGAGTCTTGCAAACGAAACTCATCATAGTTATCACAGACCACAATAGCCATGAACTTGGATTCCATACTCGTACATTTTCAAAGCAGCAAGCTAAATGAGACAATGCTTTTGGACAGCGAGCCTATTCCAAGCCCCTTATTCTAAGAAATAATAATAGTGTTACCTCTGTGACTGTGATACACTGACGGTGACAAAGTCATGTGTACATTCATGAGTGTAACCCTTACCTTAATTAGCTTACGTCCGGTCCATAAAATCCATTTACAGCCCATTTGTCTCCAACAAGACATTTTTTTTCAAGCCCAACAAAAGTCATTAGACTTCTTTTTTTTTATTCATATCAACTACAAATGGCAGTACAATAAACTACATTGGAAAAGTGGTAATCGAACTGTTACCTAACGTACACAGGACCTCAGTCTCAACCATTAGGCCAAGACCCCATTGGTAAAGTTATTAGACTGTACAAAAATCACGAAACAGAATTCCTTAAGCAGACACGCCAAAACATGTACCCATGTAACCAACAAAGAGTCGAACTTTGGACGAAATTTGCCAAACATTTTATGCAAGGCGTTCTTAAAGAACTAGCATGAAA
>ONZA01013759.1:115459-128946 GCA_900322205.1 Kewa caespitosa | reverse complement strand
TTGGTACCATGAAACACTCAAAAGAAGAAATGTCCAAAGGGGGAAGTAACCTAAACTTCTGAAAGGGATCAAAATGGTTGCAAAGCCCACAGTTCACGGTTCGGTCCCAAATGCAATACAATTATATGCTCCATGTGTTCAACACCTAAAAAAAGGCTCTAGTTCTTCTAAAGTTTCAATCGGGTTTAGGAAAAGTAAGGCTCCCACGACCTGGATGTGCTTACAACGTTATGGAGTGCATAAGCGCCGTAAGTTATCACTTTTCTTCCATAGAAAGGATGAAATGAAGGTCGAGTGGGAGTCGTTTACGATTTTCATGGAGATTTGAATGAATCATCCATGTAATTGAACTTGTTCCTTAAGGGTTTGATTATAGGATACATAATTTGCGCGTACGCATGAACTACACGAACAATGATGCAAATTGAACCAAATCGATTTACATTTTGTTTCGTAATTCGTTTTCGAGTTTCACCCTCTTTTACTTTATCCCCAGTGGAGTCACCAGTGTAGGGGCCACGGCCCTCCAGCTAGGAAAATGGCGGAAGTTGAATATCGCGTACCCCCCACGGAAATGGTGCGTGTTTCGGGGGTTAAAATTGCATGTTTTTCTAATAAGCTAAATGGGCACAAATGGGGTGTTTGGAGTCGCCACCTTATTTTAGAAAAATAAGGAAACTATATTTTGATTCCTTAGTCTTTTAACCAAAGTCTAAGTTCGGGGGTAATGGCACAAATTGGATGTGGAATGCATCAAATTTGCCCATTTTAACAAACAAGCCCTCCTTGTAAACTAAGACTTTTATGCAAATAAATTTGGTTGCATTCAAAGCATATTAAACTAAATGTTGTGTATGTCGTTTGTAAATCATTTTTAATTTAGGTTATCACTTTTTCGCTTGCAATTCATAGTTGTCCATAACAAAATGATGAGAAAGTACAAATATGAGTTTGTTTCGGACGATTTTGGGGGTAAGAGGAGTGGACCCTCGGATACTCAAAGGAATGGAAAGCCTTGATTGCTTGAGATGAGATTGATGATGACGCAACTCGCCGAAGATGGCTTGCCTGCACAGTAAATACACGTGAACTGCCGCGGCGTGATCCGGAGAACGGTCCTCTGACGATCAAGTCAGTAAAGGGGGGTTCTAAAAACGGGATTTGCCCAAATGGGCAAATAGAATGCTCTTTAGGGCAGCTAAATCTTCCCTGAAATTAGTAAAGACTTGAATGCTCTAAAGAGAGAAAGTGATTGAGCTAATCAGTTGTCTAAATTATGATCTGTTTCTTTCTTACCATTGAAAGGTGTGCATGCCTCCTATTTATAGACATTCCCCAGGTGATGTTAAGGTTGTGGCTTGCCCACTGGGGAGGTGCCACGTGGACATTCCTTCCTTGGGCCTAGCAAAGGGATGGACCATGAAGGCTGCCAAACAGGCCAGAGCACGTGCAGATCATGTGTCATCTTTAGGATCTTCTAGAATCTTCTGTAAGTTCCAACCTTACATGGATGATCCTTTACGGGGACGAAGGGAACCCCTCAGCCGTAGGCCCCTTCGTCTCCTCTCCCATGGGAATCTGGGGGAGACGAGGCCTAGCAATCTTCTTCTAGGGAATATCTCGTCCTGCCCTTGGAGGAGGACGAGAATCAACCGCCGAAAGCTCGAGAGGAGAAGGGAACTCATAACTCCCGTATGAATAGGTTCTCTTCGGTGACCCATGGGCTGACGAGGTCTCGAGGAGAGAGGCCATGGGGCTAGGACGAGGCTTAAGACAATGGGCTGATGGAGTCCATGGGCCGAGCAAGGGCCTAAGCAGAAACCAACCAAACATTTACCCCTTGTATTGGGCATGGTCCAGAGCTTTGACGAGGGGGCTTGCTCGATACTAAATAGCTGAACGGACGAGGGGTCGTCACTTGTCAGGGGTATGTGCCCCTTCATCTTCCCTTGCCTTGGAATAGTCGCTCAAGGGATGTGTGACACGTGGCGGTATTTGGGGGCTTGCCTTGTTACGTTCCCCAACGGACGTGATGTTTTGTCCATACGATGCGACGTTTTGCCTCCTTTTTCCCTTGCCTCTATAAATATAAGAGCCCCCCCCTATTGTTCCCTTCATTTGCTCTCCCCATTTTCTGCATTTTAGAGAGAGGAAATTTCTAGAGAGAGAAGGTTTTCACTCTGCTCGTGTTTTAGGTCAAGCCTCTCATTGGTTCTCGCCGCCACTTCGTCTCTTCTAGGTATCTTCATCTCTTTTGTAAATATGTACCTTAATAACAATTTTGAATGGGACCCCATCCTCGAGGCCTTCATTGAGGTGACTCCGGAATCTTGTTTGGAGCACCTGAGGGGGACCATGGAGGTGCTCCGGCTCCTCCATGGGGACGAGAGCTCTTGGCCCAATGAAATTGCTTTCGGTGAGGTCCCTCTTTGGGCTCATGAACATTTAGGCTGCAAAATCAATGTGAATAACCTCCGCAAGGAAGAGGAACCCACGGAACAGGGTTATGGAAGGAAGGCCGACCCTTCGTCTGACCTTCCACGCTCTCGGCATGGGGATAATAGTAATAAGTCGTCAGCGAGTAACTCCGATGCATTAGGTAATGATGTTAGTGATGGAAATAACAATAATTGTGCTTCAGCACCGGCGAGCTCGGCGCTATCGGGGCAGGCTCGGCGTGTTTGAAGAAAGACCCTAGCTAGGAGAATGGCTCAGACAAACCAGACAGCCCGGAGAGCGCCCTACGTCATCGAGGATGAGACCGATCCGCTGACTGCCAAGGTCGTCAAGCCGAGGCCACTTGAAGGGTGGAGGCTTTTCCTGGACGAGAGTCGGAAACCGGTTTCACCTGTTGGCAAGTAATTTGAATTTTTTCCTTTTTGTTGCCCCATTTCAAGATGGCTCGTCACACTCCGGGTCTTGACGTGGTTACCATAGTCTGCTTCCGGCCGTACACCATCTCAGCACGATGAGGGCCTTGAAGAAGAGGAAGACGAAACAGACGGAATAGGAGAATGTCGTCTTGAAGGAGGATCCGAGCACAATACCCAGTAGCTGGAAGATATCCAAGGAGGACTCTGACTTCTACTTCTTGTGGGTCGAGGGTCCCCGAAGGGCTTTCTTATTTGCACCGGAGGAGGGGTCAATGGTTGACAATCCCGATGTCATCCTCGCCTTCCATAAACTTTCGGGTAGGTTCGGCTTCCGACTACCCCTTCACCCTTTCGCCCTCGCTCTCCTGAGGGCTCTAGACGTTTCTCCGGTGCAACTCCTCCTAAACACTTGAGGGCATATTACCTTTTTAACCATTTTTGCAATTTACATAAAGTAAAACCCACTCTCGGCCTATGGTCCCTTGTGACCAATGGCCCCAAGCCACACTACACCGTGAGCTCCCTTTTCTTCTTTGAACCGAGGCACGAATATGTTTTCGAGCCTCTAATGCTATCTAAGAACGAGGGTTGGGTCTCCTATTATTATTACCTTGGGGCTATTAAGGACAGTATTCTGGATGGAGTCCCTCTACAGAATCCCTCCCTGAAACCATCTTCTTTGGCGAGCCATCGGTGGACGCTGTGGCTCCCTTAGAACTCTTTCATTATGACAAGAGGTTGCGCAAGGCCTCGACAAAAATCTGGGTGAAGATGAACCTTCGGTGGATCCCTGAGAGAAAATGGGCGGAGGATGAGGAGTTTATGGTGTACCATGAGATCAGCGATGCCATGGACCGGGGTATTCTTCATCTGTTTCCTTATTTGTTTTCGCTTTTACCCTTCGTCATTGTCTTATAATCCGTTTCATCTTCTTTTCACAGAGACTACTCATGCTTTTCTGATGTCCAACACCGCGGGTGCGGACATGACAGGGACATCGTCCTAGGATGACATCCAGGCCAGGATAGTGATCGAGAACCAATTGATTCTCGCAGAGACGAGGGCGGTGAGTCTTGTGTTTGTTGTATTTTTCTTATTATCGTGCTTTGAGTTTTAATCACTCTTCTTTTTCTTTTGTAGATAATCGAATCTAAGAGGAACGTTTGGATGAAGCGGAAAAGGGGGTGACTGCCTCTTCGCCCTCCCTCGCGACCACTAGCGCTCCGGTGGTGAAACCTCAGAAAAAGGCGGGTATCGAGAAAGAGATGAAGAATGTGGTCGAGGTCCTCTCAGAGAGGAGTCCCAAGAGGGACATTCCAACTGCGGTTGTGGCGGTGCTTCTCGTCACAACCCCTCTGTCTGGGGCCGTCAAGGACAAGGGAAAAACACCTATGGTCAACCCTTCATCCCCCCCGCCTCCAATTAGGGCTCCGCCAAGGGGGAATCTCCCACGGAAGGGTCTCCTCCACCAGTATCTCTCCCGGACTCCAGATGAGAAGGACAAGGTGGTGGCTTCTTTTTTGAAGAAGGTCGTGACGGAGAAGGGCGAGAGATACTTGGAGAACCGTCTTGGCGTTGCCGAGTATATGAGCCGTCGTCTAGCCATGGAGGTATTCTTCATTTCATAATGTGGAGCCCCTACCCATTGTTCGAACTAACTCATTTGTTCTGTCTCTTACGCGGTATTCTTGGCTCGGCATTATACCAAGATGTACAGGAGGGAAGCGTCATCTCGGGACGCCGAGAAGGAGCGGTTTGAGGCTGGGAAGGCTAAGAAGAGAGCCAAAAAATCAATGAGGAAGGCCGAAAGGGAGAGGGACCAGCTGTCCCAGCGCTGTGGAGCCTTCGAGAAGGAGAAGGTTGAAAAGAACGCGAAGCTTGCCGCTGTTGAAACATCACTGGCTGAGGGGAAGGAGAGGATCGCAGCCCTTGAGGCTGAACTGGCCAAGGAGAAAGTTAAGAGGGAAAAGGCCAACTCCAAGTCCCTGGAAGGTAGGATTATCGCCTCCGAGAGGGTATTCTTGGAGAGAATTAGGGAGGCCTTCATGGCCATATTCGACTCATAGGAGGGCCATTTTTGTCTGCTAGCCAGGCGGGTCATGATGTTGCTATCCAAGACAGAGGAGGATACGTCGTCTGTCGAGGCAGCCTACAGGAAGGAGATGGGATGGGACCCTTGGGAACACTATCGTAGGGTCACGGTCTCTGACCTTCCGGACTTCGACACCAATTTCCTTGACGACATTGGAGATCATCTAGGGCCTCACACCGAGAGCACTTATTGTACGGGGGTCGAGGGTCCGGACGCTGGTGAGGCCATGTCTCCTTTGGAGGGTCTGCCGAGGGGGCTTCTTCCACCAAAAAATTGGATTCCATCCTTCCTGATATTGAGGCTGCTACTTCTCCTCGTTCTCCTTCGCCCTTAAGAGGGTTGTAATTGTTTTGCCTATGTCTTGTAATGAATTGTGAACATAGTTTTTTTTTTCAATGGAAGTTCTCTTTCTTCTTGATGATTGTGCTTCGTCTCTCTTTGTGCCTGCCTTGGTCAAGTAATCTATTGAGTGAGACGAAGAATTGGTGGTTGTGCCAAAGGGGTAGACGAAGGGTAGTCTGCCATCCTATTGCCCTTACTTGAGAAAGGTTAGGCAAATTTGTTGGAAAGGTGTAGACGAGGGGACGCCCTTCGTTGGGAAACACTTAGAACTTTTTTTGTTTTTTTTGAGGAAGCTCGCAAATCAAGATATTCCCTGTATGCGTTATCTTCTTGGGAAACACTCCCTTTTTTTCTTGATTTTTTGCTGTTTTCCTATCTTTTTGGGGTGCATTACGCCATGTGCCGCATATCCCCCCTTTTCCTTGAATGATCTGGACCATTGAGCGTGCTTGGCCTTACAAGGGGGTGTCGGTCAGTCCGAGATCGTGTAGCAGTTCGTCGGCCTAAGAACCACTGAATGGGTGGTTGATGCAGTTTCATCCACTTTCCAATCGCGGGCCAGAAGATGAGCTTGTCCTCTAATCATCGCGGCCCGCCGACTTTCTCTTCGGGGAGCTGAGAGAGGCAGCCTCGCTTGGTTGTTGTATCTCGTCCCAGTGGGAAGAAGGAGTGCTGGAGCTAGAAGAGGGTTTGGTTGAGCCGATATCTAGGAGGGGGTGTTGGGAGTCGGTGATGGAGGGTGAATTCAAAATGCACTCCTCCAAGTTGGAAGGACTTGGCATATTACATTTCATCCTTGTCCTCCACCTTGTCTTCCTCCGTCCTCTCGTCGGCCTCTTAGCTCTCTTCGAGCATCTTTATCCGGGTGCCCCTTCCAAATGAATTTGGGGGTTCTCCCCTCCGATGAAGAACTTGGCGTATCATTGTCTTTGTATGTAGGAATCTTTGTAAAAGTACTTTAATAAATGAGAATGAGGTTGTTGGATATCTGCCCCCTAGGACGGGGTCTCATCTCTTCTTCTCTATTGCTTCTTGGTTTTGCATTTTGTCTGCTCTTCCATTTTGTAGACTTGAATGAGATTCTGGTTTTTGCCCCCAGGGTGGGGTCTCATCTAAACTTGCATTGGATTTAATTCATTTGCCCCCAGGGTGGGGTCTCATCAAAACGTGTATTAGGCTTAATTCATTTTACCCCAGGGTGGGGTCTCGTCTAAACATGTATTAGACTTAATTCATTTTCCCCCAGGGTGGATTCTTGTCTAAACGTGTATTAGACTTGGTTCATTTGACCCCATGGTGCGGTCTCGTCTAAACGTGTATTAGACTTAGTTGATTTGCCGCCAGGGTGGGGTCTCGTCGAAACGTGTATTAGACTTAGTTCATTTGCCCCCAAGGTGGGATTTCGTCTAACCGTGTATTAGACATAGTTCATTTGCCCCAAGGGTTGGGTTTCGTCTAACCGTGTATTAGACTTAGTTCATTTACCCCCAGGGTGGGGTTTCATCTAACCGAGATGTAGACGTAGGTTCATTTGCTCCCGGGTGGGGCTTCACCTAACAAAGTTAAGAAAAGAACCTGCAAGACAATATGTATATGAAAGGCATGCGAGCCGATAAAAGTTTCAATTCCTGGCTTCTTGGGGGAGCCGACCCCTTCCAGCCAAAGGCCTTGCAAAGTGGATAAATGTTGTTTAGGGGAGCCTACCCCTTTCGGCCGAAGGCCATGCAAAATGGATATGAGGCTGTTTGGGGAAGCCTACCCCATCATCTAGAGAAGTCTAGGAATCAAAAGTTTCATCGAGGCTCTTTTGGGGTGCCTACCCCGACGAGGCACCATGACGAGACCGCGTCCTGCACGAAGAATTTTTGGAGGTTTACGATATTCCATGGCCTGCATATCTTCCTCCCTTCCGGGGTCTCCAGTCGGTAAGTCTTCGGGTTTATTACTTCTGTCACTCTGTAGGGTCCTTCCTAGTTGGGTGTCATCTTCCCTTCTTCATTCTGTCTACCCACAGACTCCATGGTTCTTAAGACGAGGTCTCCCACTTTCAGCTTACTTGCTTTCACTCTTCGATTAAAAGCTCTTGCCATCCTTGTTTGTAGATCTCGTCCCTCAATAGCGAGTCTCCTCGTACCTCTGGGAGGAGGTCGAGGTTGTTCTTCAGCCTCTCATCATTTGTCTTAGGGTCAAAGTTTTCGACCCTTGGACTTATGTTCTCTAGTTTCAGTAGGAGTACCGCTTTAGAGCCATAGACGAAGTTGAACGGTGTCTCCCCTGTGATGGCCTTCTCAATTTCTGTTGATGCCCACGAGACCATCGTCAGCATGTCGACCCATAGCCCCTTGGATTTATCAAGCTTCTTTTTAATTCCATTCACCAAGATCTTGTTTCTTGATTCCACCTGACAATTCGTCTGGGGGCTTGCAACAGCTGTGAAGTTCGCTTTCTCCCCGTACTCTTCTAGCCAGTCAGTGAGCTTTGGTGTGTCGAATTGCTGACCTTTGTTGAAGATGATGCTCCAAGGGGTGCCAAAGCATGTGAGGATGTTCTCTAGGATGAACTTCTTCACATCGAAGACCGTTATGTTTTTCCTGACACTTGCTTTGATCCACTTGGTGAAGTAATTGACAGCGACGATGGCATACTTCAGCTATCATGGGGCTTGTGCGAAGGGACTTACTATGTCCATGCCCCATAGGTGGAAGGGCATTCGAGAGAGGATCGTTGTGAACTTGGCGGAAGGGAGCTTTAGGACCGGAGCGAAGACTTGGCACTTTTCGCAGCTCTTGATCATCTTGGCTGCGTTGCTCTTCAAGGTGGGCCATTAGAAGCCTAGCCTTAGGATCTTGTGTGCCACGGTCCTTCATCCTTGATGGGCTCCACAGATGCCAGCATGGGCCTCTTGGACAATCTCTTTTCATTGTGTTTTTGATACACATTTCAGCAATGGATGGCTTAGCCCCTTCTTGTACAAGGTGCCATCCCTAAATTCAAACCATTTGGCCCTCGTCTTGACCTTCTTTGCTTCCTTTTCGTCGTCACAGAGCATTCCCACTCCTAGCCATGCTATTAGTGGCTCGAACCACTCGTCTCTTTTGTCGAGTAAGAAAACCTCTGTTTTCAGTTTTATGCTCCTTGTCTCTTTTTCGTCCCAAAAGATATTTCGAGAAACCCCTTCGGCTGACAAGCTTGCCAGCCGAGCCAGTGCATCCGCATGTTGGTTTTTCGACCAGAGTGTGCTCTACCACTACCTCGGCGAAGTATTTGATCATCTCCCAGACTTTTCCAAGGTACGCTTTCATACCCTGTCCCTTGGCTTCGTAGTCTCTCGAGATTTGTGAGACGAGGAGTTGAGAGTCCTTCCTCACATTGAGTTTTTCTTGCCGCAGCTGATTGGGCCATCTCCATTCTAGTGATGAGGGCTTCATACTCAGCGTCATTGTTAGATGCATGGAACTCGAACCTCATTACGTACTCAAAAACGTCTCCCTCTGCCGAGGTGATGACAATGCATGCTCCGCTCCCACTCTTGCATGTTGATCCGTCCACATTCATCAGGCAGGATTCGGTCCAATAACTCGGCATTTTCTGTGAGGGCATCACTTCGGCAACGAAGTCATCCAGAGCTTGGATTTTTATTGCCCTTATGGGGTCGTACGAGATGTCATAATCAGTGAGCTCATTGGCCCACACCTGGGCTCTCCCGCCTGAGTCTAGTTTGCCTAGTATCTTCTTCAATGGTTTATTTGCCAGGACGGTTACGGGATGGCCCTTAAAGTAGGTTCTGAGCTTTCGGGAGATAATGAGGACTCCGAGGGCAAACTTCTCTTGCACAAAGCACCTAAACTTTGAGCCACACAAGGCGTGGCTGGTGAAGTAGACGGGCTCTTGCTTCTTCTCTTCTTCTATGACGAGCACCGAGGCGACGACCCTATCGGAGACAGCGAGGTAGAGGAAGAGTCTTTCTTTAGGATTTGGTGAAGTTATTTTGGGCAAGAAACCCAGGTATAGCTTCAACTTCTCAAATGCTTCATGTGCCTCATCACTCCACTCAAATCTCGTCCCCTTCCTCAGTGTGGAGAAGAAATGCACGCACTTGTCGGCGGACTTAGAGACGAACCTGTTAAGGGCAGCAATGCACCTGGTTAACGTCTGTACGTCTTTGATGCACTTAGGGGGTTTTATGCCAATCACCACCTTCACCTTCTCTGGATTTGCATCGATGCCTCTCTTGCTTACCATGAATCCAAAGAACTTTTCTCCACTCACTCCGAAGACGCAGTTCCTCAGGTTGAGTTTCATCTTGTTTCTCCTTAGGGTTTCGAACGTCTCTCTCAGATCTTCTACATGGTCGGATGACCTTACGCTCTTAGTGATGAGATCGGTCACATAGGCTTCAAGGTTTCTGCCAATTTTCCCTCTGAAGACCTTTTGGACAAGCCTCTGGAAGGTTGCCCTAGCGTTCTTCTAGTCGAATGGCATCATTTTTTAACAAAAGATGCCGTCATTGGTGAGGAAGGCCTTTGAGCTCTGGTGTTTCTTCTTCATGAAGACTTGGTGGTATCCGAAGAATGTGTCCATGAAACTCAGAAGTTCATGGCATGTGGTGGAATCAACGAGTTCGTCATTCCTTGGGAAAGGGAAGTGGTCCTTTGGGCATGCCTTATTCAAATCGGTGTAATCAACTCATATTCTCCAACTCTCGGTTGCCTTCTTCACCATTACAACATTGGCGAGCCAATTAGGGTATCGACATTCCCTTATGAAACCGGCCTCTAATAACATCTTTACCTCGGCCGATACAGCCAGGCTTCTCTCTTTGCCTAGATGTCTCTTCTTATTCTTTACATGTTTGAGCTTGGGGTTTATGCCTAGGTATTGTTCCATGAGAGCTCTTTCGATACCGGGCATCTCGTCTGGGCCAAAGGTGAAGAAGTCTTGATATTCTTGGAGGAGTTTTGTCAGCCCTTCCTTGGTGGCCTTGTCCAGCTCGTCACCAAGGTATGTGAGTCTTTCTTGACTAGAGGGGTCCAGGATGACCTCCACCTTTCCCCCCGAGGGGGTGGCTCTCTCTCTCTCATCAATCCTTGCGTCAACGATTTTTTGTGGGACTATGTCTACCATGAGGCACTGCACCTCCTTCCCCTACTCTTCCTTCGCGGGGGTGACATCCTCTATCTTCACAACGATCTTTTTTTCGAGGGTTTCCTTTGTTAGGCCTCCAAATTTTGGCCTAACAGGTAGAGCTCAAGCCGTCAGCAATATATCAGCGCGTCAGCATATCAGCAAGTCAGAACGGGTTTATCTCTAGAATTACAACCAAGATTTTGTTACGTAAAATTTGGACTTTATGATTGGAGTTCTAATAGCAACCTCTTAATACGACAATAAAGATCTCATTAAATATGGAATATTATCAAACGAAGACAAGGGATTGGCTCAGAGGAAGCCGTTACAGGTTGACTAAGTTGACCTGTGCAAATCAGAAAGCCAGGGAGAGAATCACGGCATTGGTGGATTAATGCCCGAGATCTGCTCTGCTAAGAATGGACCGTTGAAGATTGCAAGCCAAGCTATAAAAACAAACAGGGAAGAGACCTAGAAGACAGATCCACATCAAGAACATCGCACATTCTCCTTAATCTCTCCATCAGTTTACATCTCACAACACAATTTGTATTCTCAGCTTTGTAATACATTATACCAACACTATAGTAGAGATTTTCCCTGTTGGAGGACGAATCCAACCGAGGTTTTCTCCCTATTCAAAGGGTTTCCTCGTAAAAAGTCTGTGTGACATCTTTCCCTTACGCTTTAAATTCTTTACTTTGCAATTGTAATCCAAAACTCTGAACAGTAACTTAGACTAGTTGAACCACAACTCATCTTGACAGAGTTTAGGTAAATTTTTACCAAAACAATTTGGCGCCCACCATGGGGCCTCTAGCCTAAAAAACACCTATTCAGATCCTACTCAAACCGTTCAACCTTCGATCACAATGGATCCAAATACCCAAAGTAGCACTACTAATGAACCTAACGATGCCACTTAAACATTGGCCCTTGAAACCTCCACAGTAAACATCCCAGTTACACAGATCGAAACCTCCCCAATAGTGTCCAGAGCACCGTCCAGCATGTCTGGATTGGGAAACTCTTCTTCCGACCAATCCTTCCATTTTGTCCCACCACCATTCAGTCTGGGAACACTACCACCATTAAGCCAAACTTTCAGGAGTTCGACCATACCTGGTGAGGTTATAACTGTGGAGGATGAGCGAGATCCAGAGGAAATACAAGCTGCGCTCACAGATCTGGTTGACTTGAACCAACTACAAGAATCTAGAACGCAGCAACTGGAGAGAGAAAATCAACGACTTAGAGCCGCTGTGGAGGGTGGAGGCATGCCATCCAAAACTCCCTTCAGAAGAGATCCCCTCAACATCCCTTCACTACCGTCATTCAACACCCCGTCGGCCAGAATGACTATCAACCCGTTAGAAACTCCGCAAAACCCACCAGGTTTCACATGAAGATTCTCCACAGGTCTCCATCAAACCCTGGTCGATCTCCACACTATTACCATTCAAACACCAGCAACTGAGATACCAGTACATCTCAACGATGGCAATCATGCAATTTGGGAAGAAGGTATTCGTATAAGAGCCCGAATGCAGGATCTACGGCGCACAACCAACCCGACGTCGTCACAACCTTCTGGCGGTAACCGTATTAATAGTCCATTAAGTTTTATTGCTATAGAATCTAGTGATGCAGGTGTGCTGAGTGAAGTGATGTCCCGCATCAAGAATGTCGAAGAAATGGTTAAAAAGATCCCTGGACCACAGCAACCTATTGAGAGAATTACGGCGCATACCTACGCTAAGACCCCCTTCACAGATGATATCACTGCTTTGGAAATGCCAGGCCGGTTCAAACCCCCTTCCATGCCATCCTATGATGGAACAAGGGACCCTCTGGAACACTTGCTTCTATATCAACAGAAGATGTCCGTCATGCCAATTCCAACTCATCTTCATAAGGCCTGCATGTGCAAAGGCTTCAGCTCGACACTATCCGGTTCGGCATTGGAATGGTATTTGAACTTGCCTAAAGGTCAAATATTCTGTTTTGCAGATTTCGCCAATGTCTTCCAGAATCAGTTTTCCACTAGCCGCAAGATGGAAAACAGGTCCAGTGATTTATACTGGGTTGTTCAACAAACTGGAGAACCACTCTAAGATTTCCTTAAGAGGATGAACAAGGAGATCATAGCCATTCCAAACTGTGATCCTACACGGCAGTAGAACCAACCAGGCAGGGGGTATTTCATGACTCTGTTTTTTATGAAGAACTAACCAAATTTCCTTGCAGCACTTTTCAGGATGTCAGGAACAAAGCACTGCCTTTCATCCGTCTGGAGGAGGATAAGAAGTCAAAATCTG
The DNA here is from genome assembly GCA_900322205.1 of Kewa caespitosa. Taxonomy (NCBI): domain Eukaryota; kingdom Viridiplantae; phylum Streptophyta; class Magnoliopsida; order Caryophyllales; family Kewaceae; genus Kewa; species Kewa caespitosa. The sequence continues at coordinate 116,194 of ONZA01013759.1, read as the reverse complement.
GAAGTAGAGATTACAACAAGCATACCAGGAAGTCATACGCAGAACGACCAGCCCCTAACAGGTCAAGACCATATTATCGCCCGGAAGGTGGATCCAGAATTTATTATGCATACCAGGCGCCGAATGACAATCTTCAAGGATCACCTGAATGGCCAGAACTTTCGTACTATAACTTCAACGTCAACGTTGCTGGCGTCGTCGATCAGTTAGAAGCCCTGGGATGTAAGGTAAGATGGCCTAGGAAAACAAATAGACCGACGAGCAACAAGGATACGTCCAAGTGGTGTGACTTCCATAGTGACGTTGGTCCCACAATAGAAGACTGTATCGCGTTGAGAAAGGAAGTTGCTCACCTCATTAAACATGGCTATCTTAAAAATCTGATGAAAGACGCTCAGAAAGACAAAGCGTCCCTAGAGGCCCCAACCAAAGTAGTACGGTGCATCCAGGGAGGCTCAGATGTTTGTGGAGTGTCCTATTCATTACCAAAAATGATCGCAAAGGAAAATACAATGAAGAAACCAGAACAATCAACCTGTCTAAGATGAAGACATATGCCAATCACATTCGACGAATCAGATCTGGAACACATCCAGGACTATCATCATGACGGGTTGGTAATTTCTTTACAGATAGGATATGCTAAAGTACACAGGATCATGGTCGACAATGGGAGTTCAGTCAACCTAATCATGACTAGCACCCTGAAGGAAATGGGTATCGAGCAGGGTGATG